>CM040430.1:100726473-101033831 GCA_022702705.1 Papilionanthe hookeriana x Papilionanthe teres
AAAAATTCTTTCTTCAAGAAGTATTTTTGTATTAGTTCTTCTAGGTTATTCCTTTTTTTTTTGAGCATATATTAAAATCTACTTAAGGAGCATAAATACATATTACATTAAGAATCTAAATATCAACAAAAGACATTAAAACTAGAATTGTATATTCATATATATAAATTTTATAATATTATCTTTTAAACTCTTATCTATAATTACACCTACATCAATTATCGTATAACTCCTACATGAATACTAAAGTTTAAAACCTAAGATATTAATCTCATCTTCCTTTTCTCCAACCTTATAGATTTATTGAATGCATAAAATATTTTTCTTTTTATGAAGCATAATATATACTAATTCTATTAACTTACATTTTGAAGTACCTATATTACAATTTCCTTTCCTAATAATTTGATAAACTAACTTCTGTACCTGCATCTCTCCATAATATGGGAATCATTGCTTCTTTAACATTATACAAGCACCTAACCAAATTACTAAGCTCATTGATATAGAATTTAAGGGATATATACCTCCTAATTTAAGTACATTCATATGTAATATATAATTTTTATATGTATATACATAACACAAATTTTTAGTATCACTTAAAAATATTACTATGACTAACTTATTAAAATTACAATAGAATTTTATAAGAATATGTTTAACACCAAATAAATTAGATATAGATACAAAATTTTAGATATGAGAGTTATAAATTTATATAAAAAATTATGTAATGTATGCAAAATTTTCAAGATTTAATTTCAGTTCAACAAAAATAAAAGTGAATTTTCAAGATTTAATTTTTTATATCGCTAGCAATTTATCATTTTTCTAATCAATTGCATCGATGTTTCTAAAGAAAATTTTATCTTTGCCATTAACTACTTAAGAATAGTGGTATTATATATATTTTAATTAATCAAGTTTAAAATAACATTTATACTCTAAACTTTAAACTCAAAATAATATTAGAAATCATATTACAAGTTTACAATGAGGATCGAATCTTATTTGAAGCTTAATCAAAATGTGTTTGTTTAAAACTTTTTGTTTGATAAGGGTTGAATAATATTTTAAAAACATTCATATAAAACATATTCATCATGTTTAAAACTTTATTCAAACAAAATTTTATTATGATGTTGACTAATTTGAATAAGAAATGATCATAAGTGGAATAAGATTCAAATATGATTTAAGTAATATTTTAGTAATATTAGAATAATATTTGAATACTTTTAGTTAATTTCTTAACATGATTTAAGTAATATTTTTTCACCCTTTCTCTCTTTTTTGAAATTTCTCAAGCAAGTTGTTAATTGTATGGAGTTTTACACTACTTGAGCCATCTATAGAGTTTTACACTACTTGAGCCATGTATGGAGTTTTACAATTTGAAATTTCTCATGCAACTTGTTAATTGTATGGAGTTTCACCCTTTCTCTCTCTTTTGAAATTTCTCATGTAATTTAATTGTTGATTTAAAACATTTATGGAGTTTTACACTACTTGAGTCGTTTATAGAGCTAAAGGAATGATAAAGCAAATTGTTAGGTAATTTAAGAATAATATATTCATTATGTTTAACATTAAACATATTTATTAAACTTCAAGAATCAATGTTTAATAAATAGGTTGTAGAGGATCCATGCAAAGGTATAATTTTTGTAATCAATTTACCATCAAAAGCACACCAAATTACTATCATATCATTCTTAATTAAAATAGTTTGAACCCTAAGGATCTTCAAGAGCTTATACATTTACATTATAATGTGTAGGTTGCAATAGTTTATAACAACTAGTATCTTTTAAAAAATTTAGATGCAGTATAATTGAAGTAAAAAAAGGTAATGGTACGGTTGTGTTAAACACATATAAAATAATTTTATAAAAGAGCATCATCTAGAACTTGTTTGCTCAAGTTAAGCAGAGAATTTTAGTTGGTCGATCTCTCAATGGGATTAAGCTCTCTAAGTTCAATTCAAGTCAATTTAAAATAACAAGAGATACTCTTTTCATAAGAACATTGCTCATATTATTATTTATTTTGATTTACATATGATTCAAAGATTTTTATCTTATAAAATGGTATATGTTATAAATCTAAATTTTAAATATAACTAGGGTTGCAAAGAACTGAGCGTTTGTAGGCTATGCACTATTCAGCTTGATTAAAGCTTGTTTATGACGTTTGATTAATTAGTCAAGTGAACTTTAGTATTTTTATTGATACTCAATTTCTAAATGAACAAACTTGAAAAACTTGTTGTTTGGTTCATTTATATTCAACAATAGCATCATTTCAAGCTCGTGAACATGCTCGATTACAACTTATTCATAAATATTATTGTTTAAATTTTTAATATTAGGCTCTATGAACATTATTTGATGTGACTTGTCTATTCTTCTCAACAAGCTGCTCAAATAAAGTCATGTAAGGCTTAATTATGGTTCAACTAATGTAACTTTAGACTTAATTAAGGCTCATTTATTTTATAAAACAAGCTTCTTGTTAATAGATCAATAAGACTTGATACGAGCTATCTCAAATATAGCTCAAGATCAAATAAAATTTAAAAGCTCGAATCAATTTCAAGTCGAGATTGAACAAGCTCTTACTAAATGAGCTAGATTCGAATAAACATTTGCTCCACTCGGCTCTGTAAACATAACAATTGTGATGATTATCTATTCATATATACAATATCTGTATTATAATAATTTGTGCATCACCAAACAACGAAGATGAGCTAGAAAACTCCTAAAGGGAGGTATGTTATCTAAAATATAAGAAAAGGCAAGAATAACCAAATAATCTAATTAAAATGTAATGAATTCATCGTCTTAGGCTATCAAGTTGAAGATCACTAAGACATGGAAGTATCTATGAGACACATAGTAGCAAACATATGTTGTGTTGTCCAAGTAATCTCATGATATCAAACTAAGAAAAATTTTGGATTCACAAATTAATGATTTATAGGCAGTATACTAGAAAGTTACACGACTTATAATCCTTAGCAATATAAGGATTGCCTATGTGATATACCTAAAATATATAGTATTTTTATGCACATTTTTATACTTATTTTTGATGATATTGTACTTTAATGAAAGATATTTTTGTGATTTTTCTGCAGGTATGATGAAAATGAGTGATTGTGATGTAAGAAGCAATAAATGATCAAATTTAGAGCAAAAATTTGAAGGTGTGCAAATTTGGCCTCTGGTGCCTATGCGATGAATGGCTGGCGCATAAGCTCCACAGTTAAGTGACAAATTTTAATTAAATTTGGCTCAAATTTGAAGGAGTTTTTGAAGCATCCTTTGGTTTAAACTTCATCAACTTCCCATCAGCGCCAAAATTTATTTAAAATTAGAATGGATGGATGCATCTCTTGTTGAATTCATTGAATTTAGACATTATTTGAAGGGACACCAAAGAACCTTTTGGAAAATTATTAAAAATGAAGACTTGAAGATCAAAAAGTGACGCCACACCCAAGAGAAGAGTTTTAAAGAAAAATTTTGGCTGGAGAAGTAGGATAAAAGCTTGAAGTTGTTTCCAGGGAAAGAGGAAAAAAGAGAGTCTTCTTCTCGCCAAATTTTTTTTACTCTTATTCTTTACTTTATCATAGTTTGTATTAGAATTTAGGAGAGTCAATCCTCAGAGTTGGGAGCCAACCTCTGTGGAGTCTTTTAGTGGAAAGCAAAATTTCAGGAGAACTTCCAGAGTCTTTTGGAGAGAATTTTCAGATAAGTATTTATCTATGTTTTTACATTTGGTTTTTAAGTAAAACTTGTTGTGTTTTCACAATGATTCTACTTTCAAATCAAGTTGTGTTTGTGTTTTCATCATGAGTTCTGAGTAGTTTTCTTTATCTTTTTCCTTTTAAATGATGAAGTAATTAAATTATGGAAGAAAGTTGTGTGAAATATATAAGCTAAATGTTGGAAGAAGTTGTGATGATTTATTTCCTTGCACTTAATTTACTTCTTGATTTGACGAATTAAGATGTTAAAATTTGTTGTGAGATTATGTAAGATCCAATGTGGTATTGTCTCAATCAACAATTGGAAAGAATCACATGCAATTGTATGGATGAGAATTGTAGTCCATATAATTGAATGCAAATAAATAAGGAGATATGTTTTAATGAGGAGTAAAATTAGAGGACATTAGAGTGACAGGATAAAGTCCCCTAATTTGGTTTGAGGTGAAAAATTTTGTTATGAGATGTTAGCCCCCATATGGAGGGAATAGAGAGAACACTAGAGTGAGAGCTGGTATCTTTCCTGCCTAACCCATCTACAAGATTTCAAAGCTTCAAATTAACAAATTTTCTTTATAGAACCAAGTAAGGGTAAAGAATATAATTACTCTTATTTGGCACAACACATTTAAATACTTCCACAATGAAATTCCATATTTATTACTGATTCATTAAAAGAGGAAAAAGATATTTTATTCTCATTGCTTTCATATCATTTAGTAGTCTTGTTAATTTTAGTTGCTTGCTTACCATTTATTAAAAAAACATCAAAAATAATTTTCAAATTATCTATTTTAAAACATACTTTACAAAATCAATTTAAAAAGTAAAAGGTTAATTTTCTTATTTCTTTATACTTTTAGACATTTCCCTGTGGGTTCGATATCTCAGGGCTTAATCAAAAAATGCTATATTACTTGATAAATGATATGTATACTTGCGTATAATCTCAAATTATAAAACAATTCAAATATATTTCTTATTTGCTTCAGAGTCAAGTTTTTGACATCCGTTGCAAAGAAAGAGATAATATCATTGGAAAGAAATATAAAGTGAAAAACGTAAGCATAAATATTCGGGGTTCAAGTTTTTGGCACCGTTGCCGGGAAAATTAATTAAAATTTCATATACAAAAGATTAAGAAAAATTAAAATTTTACTTATTCCTTGCTTTTGTTAGTGTGTTTTACTTTATCTTATTTTTTTGTATGTGTAGTTCAGGTTCTAAAGGACTTGTGCCTTACGATTCTGAATTAGAGAGAACTATAAATAAAAATAAATAAATTAAAATACTAAAAAAGATAAAAATATTCAAGAAATGGCGAATCAAGAAAATCAAAATGTTAACATCCATCAAGAATTCAAACCTTTAAGAGATTATGCTAACCCTACAGTGGATGAACTTCATGGTAGTATTCAACACTCTGCTGTAGTTGCTAATTCATTTGAACTTAAACTTGTTATTATCCAAATGGTATTTAATAATCAGTTTGGGGGAGCACCAACTGAAGATCCTAATTTACATCTTGCTAATTTTATAGAATTGTGTGCTACTTTTAAATAAGATGGTGTTTCTGATGATGTTATTAGACTTGGAATTTTTTCATTTTCATTGAAGGATAAGACTAAGATATGGTTAAATTCTTTAGCACTTGGATCTATCAGAACTTGGAGTGATTTAGCACAAAAATTCCTTGCTAAATATTTTCCATCATCAAAGACTGCGGAGCTTAGAAATGATATCACATCTTTTTGTCAGTTTGAAGTTGAATCTATATATGAAACATGGGAACGATTTAATGATCTTCTAAGAAAGTGTCCACATCATTCAATACCAAATTGGTTAATAATTCAAACTTTTTATAATGGATTAGTTGGATCTCTTAGATCTATTATCGATGCCGCTGGTGGTGGTTCATCGATGTCTAAACAGTTTGTTGATGTTTATACTTTAATTAAAGATATGGATACTAACAACTTTCAATGGCCTTCAGAAAGGTTAAATCCTATAAAGGTAGCCAATATTCATGATAATGATGCTTTTGAAATACTAGCAAAGCAAGTTGCTGCAATTTCAAGAAAAATAGATCAATTTGGAATGAATATTTCTCAGCCAACTTCCATGATTGAAGAAAATTCATTAGGCCAAATGGTTGATTCTCAAACTTCACCAGAAACTTTGAATGATATAAGTAAGCCTAATAACCCGTATTCCAATTATTATAACTCAGGTTGGAAAAACCATCCAAACTTTAACTGGAATAATAATAATCAGGGTGGTAGTAATTAACAATGGGGAACAACCAAGTAAACCCATTGGGGAACTGGAACAACCAAGTGAATAATAATTATAGACCAACATATCCTCTAGCATTTAACAATACTTCACAATTTAAGGAGAAGAAGTTGTCTATTGAAGAAGTAGTGTCTATTGAAGAAGTGGTGTTACAAATGGGAAATCAATTACAAAGCCAATGATCCACTTTAAAAGTACATATTTTTATGCCTTATTTATAATTCAATTTTTAAGGATATTATGCTTTAATGAAAGATATTTTTATGCTTTTGGATATAAGTGATGAAAAAAAGAGTTTGAGAAGGAAAAATTAGCAAAAAGGAGGAAAAATATAGCTAAAAAGCAAAGTTGCCAAAATTATAGGTCTGGCGCCTAGGCGCCAATTCGATACTGAAGCAGTTAAGATTTTTGATAACTTTAGGCAGTTATTTTGACGGTGTTAAGTGATTATCAGACCTTATAGAAGACTGGAAGTTACTCCTGATACATAGGACATGTGATACAATGCATCTGGACACAGGAAAATAGTTTTAATCGCGAAGAGGTGCGATTCAAAGTGAAGGGGTGCGAAGATCTGGTCACGGAGTCCGGCGCCTAGGCGCCAGATCCCGGCGCTTAGGCGCCACAGTTACTTTCTACAAGATTCATTGAATTTGGACGAATTTTGAAAAGGTGCCTTAAGCAACACTTGGTCATTTTTGAAGCTTTATAAATAAAAGACATTTCTACAAAAAATAGAGCTCTCTCGCACTTGAAAATAGTTCTAGAGAGCCACCAAATACTTTTCTTAAGTATTTAGTGAGTTTGTTTTAGTTTATTTTAGTTACTTTGAGTGTTACTACTCAATTCCTTGAGTAGTAAGTGAGAGTTTATAAGAGTTGGTGCTGTTAAAGTCTTGTACTTTGCATTGGAGTCAGTAGGAGTCAAATGATCACTTGAAGGAACATTTCAGATAAGTATTTGTAACTTGATTCAAAGTTTTATAAATATGTTTTGTTGTGTGAATTCAATGTGTTATGAGTAGTTACCTTTCTTTCTTCTGTCAACCATGAAATGATAATAAAGATAATTTGATTTCGTTGGAGAACTTAAACTTAATTTTAAAAATTATTGTGATGATATTCATACCTGATCTTAATTTACTTTTAAACTAGCCATTTGAATTGTTAAAATCTGTTGAAGAATTCTGAGACATATCCGGAGATGGGTTCTTGCCTAGTAGATATCACATGAATCCTTGGGTAATCGAAGGCCACGTGCGGGTTATTCAAGGTGAAGGGCAAATAAATAGGAAAATATTATTTATTGGGCGAAGAATTAATTAGTTTTTAGAGTGACAGACTAAATTCTATTAATTTTGTTTATAGAAAGGGAACGGGTCACTAATAGGGCAGACTATAGCCACCCTTAGACATCTAGAAGTGTGAGTCTAGATTAACCCATTCTACTAATAATTCATCCTGAATTAATCTATAGATTAACCAAAGTTCATTATACTATCGAGCAAAGATAAAGAATAGGAATACTTCTACTTGGCGCAATACCATAATTTCAAGTTCTCCAGGAATGATCATTTTTCTGAAAAAATCTTGGATTAGTTGAAAAGTAGAAAGTTATTTTATTTATACTTGCATCAACCTTTACTTTATTGCTACTTTACTTATATTTAGTAGAAATTTCATAAAACTTAAAATCTGATTTTTGAAAAGAAATAAAAATTATAATTACTTTTAATTTGAAAATCTATTAATTTTTAAAATTAATCTTCCGTGTGGGATAGATAACCAGGACTCCAATAGAGCCCTGTATTACTAGATACGATACGTATACTAGCGTAGTACCTCTGGTGTGCAAAATATTTTCTAAAATTATATATTTATTTTTTCATACTACCCTTTGAAATATAAATTAAAGGATAAATTGTAGGCATAGTTACGGGTCGAGGTCATCACAGTTTTTGGCGCCATTGTCGGGGAAGTGAAAGACAATTTTTAGATTTTTCAAATTAAAAATATTTTATATACACTTTCATTTTCTTTAAAAATACAAAAATATTTACAAAAACAAAAATATCAAAAAGATTTTATTTTATTTTATTTTATTTTCAAATCCCTTTATTTAATTTTTATGCGTAGTTCTGGATCTGAATGATTATTACCTTTTGATTCTGAATTAGAAAGAACTCTTGAAAGAATTAGAAAAGGAAAATAAATTAAAAAATATCAAGAAATGGCTAACTTACATAACAATAATGAAAATCCAATAGAAATTAATGAACAAAATGTTTATAAACCATTAAAGGATTATGCAAACCCTACAGCTGATGAACTTCATATTAGTATTCAAATGTCTGCTGTAGTTGCTAATTCTTGAGCTTGAACATTCTATTATTCAAATGATTCAAAATAATCAATTTGGAGGAACACCAAATGAGGATCCAAACTACATCTTGCTATTTTCTTAGAACTTTGTGCTACCTTTAAATATAATAATGTTTTTGATTATCTTTGTTAGGCTTAGACTCTTTCCTTTTTCCTTAAAAGATAAAGCAAAGATGTGGCTGAACTCATTAGCAACTGGTTCTATTAAAACTTGGGCAGATATGACACAAAAATTCCTTGCTAAATATTTTCCTCCTTCTAAAACTGCTAAATTATGAAATGATATTACTTCATTTATTCAATTTAATGGAGAGACAATTTATGAATCATGGGAAAGATTTAAAGAACTATTAAAAAATGTCCTCATCATGCTTTACTAGATTGGTTAAATTCAAATATTTTATAACGAACTTATTAGATCACTTAGATCTATTATAGATGCTGCTGCTGGAGGTTCTTTAATGGCTAAGACATTTGATGAAGCTTATACCTTAATTGAAGAAGTGGCTAATGATAATTTTTAATGGCCTTCTGAAAGGGTTTATCCTAAAAGAGTGGCAAGTATTCAAGATAATGAAACATTTTTTATTTTAGCTTCATAAGTGGCTGCGATATCTAAGAAATTTGATAATTTTGCTATTAACGTATAGCATTTAAGTAATGACAATTCTACAAATATTGATGATTCTCAAACAATGGAGACATTGCAAGCTATTGCTAGTAAAAATAATAACCCTTATTCGAATTATTATAATCCATGTTGGAAAAATCACCCTAATTTTAATTGGAGTAATGGACATCAACAATGGGGTAATAATCAAGTTAATCCAACTGGGAATTGCAACAATCAAGAAAGTTCAAACTTTAGACCTACTTATCCTCTTGGTTTTAACAAACAACAGAAAAAGTTATCTTTAGAAGAATTGATCTTGCAACTAGGTAATCAGTTACAAAGTCGAAACACTGCTATTCGAAATACTGAAAATCAGATGGGACAAATTGCTAATTTAATTAATTACAGACCTCAAGGAACACTTCTTAGCAACGTCGAAATTAATCCAAAAGAAATTGGAAAAGACCATGAACAAGCAAACGCTGTACAACTTAGAAGTGAAAAGAAATTAAAAGAGAAAATTCAGAATGAAATTGAAAAAGAGAGAGAGGTTGAATAGATTGAAAAACCTAAAGAAAATCTTTCTTCAAGTAAAGATCAGACTGTAATTCCTATTGAAGTGGAAGTTGAAAGACCCCACCACCTTTTCCTCAAATACTAAAACAACAGAAGCTTGACCATCAATTTTCTAAGTTTTTTGAGATTTTTAAGAAACTTACCATCAACATTCATTTTGCTGAAGCTTTGGAAGAAATGCCGAGTTATGAAAAATTTATGAAGGATATTTTAAGCAAGAAACAGAAATTCGAAGGTTATGAAATTGTTGCATTAAGTGAAGAATGTAGTGCAATAATTCAAAAGAAACTACCTCAGAAGCTTAAAGATCCTGGAAGTTTCACTATACCATGTGCTATAGGAGAAAAATTTTGTGGAAAAGCCTTATGTGATTTAAAAGCAAGTATTAATCTCATGCCATTTTCTATCTTTCGAAGGTTAGATTTAGGAGAGATTTCTCCCACCACTGTTACCCTTCAGTTAGCTGATCGATCTATTACTTATCCTAAAGGAGTTATAGAGGATGTCCTTATTAAAGTGGATAAATTTATATTCCCTGTGAATTTCATTGTACTGGATATGAAAGAAGATAAAGAAATACCTATTATTTTAGGGAGACTTTTTCTAGCTACCGGACGTACTATGATTGATGTGCAAAAAGGAGAATTAACAATGAGAGTTAATGATCAAGAGATAACATTTAATGTTCTGAAATCAATGAGGTATCCTGACAAAGAAAAATGCTATCAGATGGATATTATTGATTATATAATTGAAAAGCATCATCAAGAAAAATGTAAAGTTATTTCTGAAGCAAAAAATGATGAATCTATGTTATATAATGAGTTATTAACTGAAGAAATTGAAGAATTAAATGAAGAAAATTTATTTGAAGAAACTCATTATATTCATGATAATTGAGAAATTATAGACACGACTAAAAATGATATACATTTACCCTCAGTTGAAAAAGCCCCTGATCTGGAATTAAAAATGTTACCTGCACATTTAAAATATGCATTTCTTAGAAATTCATTAAATTTACCTGTGATTATATCTTCAGAACTAAGCAAAGATCAAGAAGAAAAATTAATAGGAGTTCTGAAGAACTATAAGAAATCTTTTGGTTGGACTATTGCAGATATAAGAGGAATAAGCCCTTCAATCTGTATGCATAGGATTTTAATAGAAGAAAATTGTAAACCTACTATTGAACGTAAAAAAAGATTGAATCCAATTATGAAAGTGGTTGTTAAAAAAGATATTTAAAATTGGTTAGATGCTGGAATTATTTATCCTATTTCAGATAGTCAATGAGTAAGTCCTATTCATTATGTTTCGAAGAAATGAGGAGTAACTGTCATTGTTAATGATAAAAATGAATTAATCCCTACAAGATAAGTTACTGGATGGCGAATTTACATCGATTATCAAAAATTAAACAATGCCACTAGAAATGATCATTTTCCTTTACCTTTCTTGGATCAGATGCTAGATAAATTAGATGGACACTCATATTTCTATTTTTTGGATGGATATTCTGGATATCATCAATTACCCGTTGCTCCTGAGGACCAAGAGAAAACAACATTTACAAGTCCTTATGGAACATTTTCCTTTAGAAGAATGACCTTCGGTTTATGTAATGCACCTGCAACTTTTCAGAGATGTAAGATGTCAATATTCTGTGATCTAATTGAAAAAGGAATTGAAGTATTTATGGACGATTTTTCTGTATTTGAAACTTCTTTTGAGTCTTGCTTGGAAAATATAACAAAAGTTCTGAAAAGATGTGATGAAACAAATTTGGTTCTAAACTGGGAAAAATGTTAGTTTATAGTCACAGAAGGAATTGTACTTGGACATAAAATTTCACAAAAAGGGATGGAAGTTGATCAGGCAAAAGTGTAAATTATTGCTGAACTTCAACCACCCACTACTGTTACTAATGTGAGAAGTTTTCTGGGTCATGCTGGATTTTATAGAAGATATATAAAGGATTTTTCTAAGATTACTAAACCTCTTTGTCATTTATTAGAAAAAGAAGCTAAGTTTGAATTTAATGAAGATTGTCTGAATGCTTTCAATATTCTAAAAGAGAAATTAATCATTACACCTGTCATTGTTACACCAAATTGGAGTAAACCTTTTGAATTAATGTGTGATGCAAGTGATTATGCAATTAGAGCTGTATTGGGACAAAAATATGAGAAAATTTTCAAAGTTATATATTATGCTAGCAAAACTCTTAATGAAACTCAAATAAATTACACTACTACTGAGAAAGAGCTCTTAGCAATAGTATATGCCTTTGATAAATTTAAACCTTATCTTCTTGGGACCAAATGTATCGTACATACTGATCATTCCACTATTAAGTATTTAATGTCTAAAAAGGATGCTAAACCTAGATTGATAAGATGGGTTCTACTTTTACAAGAATTTGATTTTCAAATAGTAGACAGAAAAGGAGCTGACAACCAAATTGCTGATCATTTATCAAGAATTAAAAATGATAGTGAGAAGATTACTGAAGAAAACATAAATGAGAAATTCCCTTATGAACAGTTATATGTTATTCAAGGATTACAAATGCCTTTGTATGCATATATAGTTAACTATTTGGTTAGCAATATTTTACCGTATGGATTGAATAGCAAATATATTAAGAAATTCAAAAATGATTCTAAATCATATATTTGGGAAGATTCTCATTTATTTAAACTAGGCAGAGATTCTGTGATTCAAAGATGTGTACTTTATGAAAAAACTTTTGCAATTATTCAAAAATGTCACAATTCTGAATTTGGAGGACTTTCATGGATCTAAATATGGGCTTGGACACCCGTTCACCATATTTCTGTTGTGTAGTCAATCGCAAGTTCCATGTGAGAGTTGGGAAAAGGTTATTCTTCCCTGGAGGCCTATTGATCCAACTAATCTTTATGGCTACCAAACAGTAGGAGATGAAGATGATATGAATCTGCTTACTGATCAACCAACTCAGACTTCACAACCGATTCAGCCCTATTTTCTTGAATGTTCCAGAATGATATTGAAGAGAATCAAACAGTTGGAAAAAGAGGTACAGAATGTTATGAATGCAATCAATAATATTTCTGATTTATTTGATCATATAGATTGGAGGATGAAGGAACAATTTGATCACACTGGTCGGATTGAGATGAGCCTGATTAATCTGATGAAGAAGAACGCTGTGATTGCTGAGGATTCATCTGATGAATTCTCATTTCATCCATTATACAATTTGTTCGTGCATCAGCAATCTATTGGATATATTAGAGAGGAAGATAGTTCTGAAATTGAAGTGGAGTGATTACTGGATTCTACTTATGCTTGATGTGTATTTAGTTTACTTTGCTTAATTCTGTTTGGTGTGTTTAGTATTTACTTTTCTTTGCTTTGTAATTTGAATTTGGATTTGCTATGCTTAATTTCATTGTGTGTGCTTAGATTTTATTGTTTGCTTATCGTAGCATACTTGCAACATTAAAAATCTAAAAAAGTTATTGGTTTAATTTGATGAACATATTTAGTGTTTATGGTGTAACATGGATTATATATATAAAAGTATGTTTTTTATTGTTTGTGTAAGAATTGTGTTAGTTATTGCTTGTGTGATGAAGTAGATGCTTAATGAAGTGTTAAATGTCATCGTGGAGGTCGAAACAATTGAAATTACAAAAAAAATTTCGGACCTAGAAAAATTTTTGGACTGGCACCGCCGGCGTCCAAATTCAGAGAGTTTTGACATTTTTAATAAATAGAGCGCCGCTGGCACCCAAGGACAGAAAAAGGCTAAAAACCCTTTATTTCACGATTTTGACCGTGGGACCTGCGGTTTTTTTCATTACTTTCGTCTTCCTCCTCCATTTTCATGATTTTGAAGACCTAGGGCTTGCTAGATCTCATATTTAAAGTGATTTCAAAGCTTTTCGAGACTAGATCTACACTTCTCTTAGTAAGATCTTCACTGTAAGTTAAAATTTTTTTATTTTCACCATGGTAATCTCTCATATTACTAAGATTGGAATTTTTGGATTTTTAAAGAAATTTTGAGATTTCTTATGATGAAATTTGTTCTTACTTGTTTAGAATAGTATTTAGAGTTTGTTGCATTGTGGATTTGGAATTTATTGGAATTTTCTTTCAAATTTTTAGAAATTCACATGGCTCCAAGGATGAGTAAAGGGAAGAAAAAATTGGATTTTGATGAAGAAAAATTTGTTAATGTTAAAGAGCAATTTTGCTTTAACTCTTACCTTTACAATAAAAAGTGTATTTAGGATCGAGTTTTTGATAATCATGGTGGATCTGTAGAACAGTTAATTGCATAGCGAAACTGGGAGAGATTTTATTATTTTACTGCAAATGCTGTTATGGGTGTTGTTAGAGAGTTCTATTCAAATGTGCCCTAGACTGGGACTGAGTATGTGTTAGTTAGATGAAAAATGATTGAATTTACTCCTCAGCGTATTAATTCATTTTATCAGACTCGGGAACCATTTTTTTGTGAATATGAAAATTTTGATACTCGAGAGGCAAATATGAAGGAAGTGATTGCTTTTCTGATGGATGGAAGAGGGGAATGGAAAGTAAGTCAAAAACATATGATTAACTTCCCTGCTTCCAAGTTAAATGTTGTATCAAAAGTTTGACACTATTTCATCTCTGGAAGACTGTTATCTTCTTATCACCATAGTGAAGTTACAAGGGATAGAGCAATTCTGAACTATTGTATTTAGAAGATGAAGAAGATTGATATTGGAGCTATTGTCTTCAAGAACATTCAGACTATTGCTAGAGGCGAGACCACTTGTGGATTAGGATATCCTGCCCTAGTTCATGCCTTGTGTGTTCAGTTTGGAGTAGAGTTCAACAATTCTGAAGAGATAGCTATACCACTGAGACTGATTACAATGACTGTTATTCGTACTTATGAGTCTCATGTGGAAGCCGGAGATGAGAGTAGGAGTACTGCTATTCCTACTACGAGTTATGACATTCCATCTACATCTGAGTCCCCTACATTATCTGATATTATGGAGCAGCTGAGATTACAGAGTGCTAGTGTGAATAGAATCCATGGTAGGATGGATGTGTTTGAGGCCAGAAGTGATGTGAATGAAGATTATATGAGAAGAAGAGTTGAGTCCAATATTGCCTATCATGATGCTCAGGTCAGATTCATGAGGGGGGAGACTGATGTGATATTTCCTACCTGCCCCAACTATACACTGTATAGACCTGATCAAGCTGACCCTGCGATGAACCTGGTGATGAAGATTGGTAGATTTTTTGTTTCTATTTTTGTTTTTGTTTTTTTGTTGTGTGTTGTATTGTATTGTTGTGATGTATTAGTTATTTGCTTTTCATGTGATGTGTAAACCTGTCGGTACTGTTATGTTGTAATGAAAAAAAAATTGAAATTGTTAAATGAACTGTGTAGTGATGTGATAGTTTGTTTAGTATTGTGATGTTTTGTTGGATGTTTAGATGTTTAAAGTTAATTTCTCTTCACCTTGCAAATGTTTAAAATTTTTTATATATCACTGTTACTAACTGTTTCATGCCTGCTAGTTGTAAATTTTGACTAATACCAGATAGCTGTTGAAGATTTCAAGATCCCAGCACAAAAAGGTTAGTTTCTTTTATTCGCTACTATTTTAAATTTATTGAAAAACTTAAGTTTGGGGGAGGGTAGAAAAATTTTAACTCTTATTTGTTCTCAGTTATTATTTTTTCAAAAATTATTAGCATAACTTCTGGCAGTTGAACATTACTGTAGGTAACTAAAACTTTTTATTTCAGTTGAATATTATGGAAGAATTGGATGAAAGTTTTTAGTAATAAAGGTTAATTTTATAGAGGTAAGATATTTGGTATGAAAGGATTTGATTATAGTTAACTATTTAAATTAAAGAAAACTGTATTTTTGAAATGTTAAGAGATTTAAAGTATTGTGTGTTAAGAAGAGATTGTTACTTTATAATGAATAATAAAGCTCATACCTAATTATAAAGTAAGGAGGTATCTCAAGTTTGAACTTTAGAAAGAGGAGAGTGAAGTTCAAAATTATTAAATGCTATCCAGATATAATAATCCTCATTAAAAAAAAGAAAAGAAAAAAAGGATTGAAAAACAATTCCAAAAAAAAAGAAAAAGAAAAAGAAAGAAAAATAATTATGAGAAGCTTGAGGAGATGCCTAATAAAAATTTGGCTTCACTTAAGTCACCCTAAAGGGAGAACTTGATTTCATTTCTGAATTTATATTTAAAATATTAGCCTACATTCTGATAAAGTTTGCATGAACTCCATTTTCACATAATCTTTCAAGGCACTTTTAATGTGACAAATTATGGTTTATCTTGAAATAAATAGAAGACTAGAACCCTTAGACTTGATTGCTAAATATTCTTATACCTATAGTGTTGACTCTACTTACTAAATTTCTTTCTAAAAGTCTAACAAATTTATTCTTTTGAATGAAAAATTTTAGTGTCTTACAGGTGAAAAGGGCATTGCCAAGAGTTATATTTTTATGTAGTAAAATGATTACTTGAGGACAAGTAATAGTTAAGTTTGGGGGATTTTGATGCACCAAAAAAATATACTGTTTTTAATGTATAATTTTACTCATTTTTGGTAATATTACACTTTAAAGAAATGTATTTTTCATGATTTGTTGTAGGTATGATGATTTTAGGTGATTGGAGTGAAAAGAAGCGAAAAGGAGCAAAAGGAGGAAAACAGCTTCTGGCGCCGCTAGTGCCATTTTCCCGAGAGCTCAGCAAATATTCGGACGATAGAGCTCCGCCGGCGCCCAATGTGAGTGGATTTCAAATTTGAAGAGTTTTGGCGCCTTTTTGAAGGGATGCATATGGAAACTCTTGAAATTTCGTTTCTAATTTATAAGTAACTATTTTTGGAGGAAAATGAAGGGGGTCTACCGTGTTTCTAGTGTAGTTTTAGTGAGGGAGAGTGTGTGTTGAGTGTTAGGGCTTAGAAGAGAAGAGTGTAGAAGTGAGAATTTGAGAGGAATTCTTCTCTAAGGAGTGAAAGAGAAGGAGTAAAGTGAGAGATTGCTTCTTCCTTTCCATTCTAAAGAGGGAATTGAGTGTTGCAAAGAAGAGAAAATGATTCAAAGGAACTTCAAGGGAATTGAATTGGGGAAGAGAAAGAGATAAGTTGTATTTTCTTTTGTGGTTTGTATGACTTTTCTTTTATATATAAAATCCATGTTTTATTGTGTTTTCTCCATGAATTCTGAGTAGTCTCCTTTGTCTTTCTTCTTGCATAGAGATGTGATGATGTGTTGATGTGGATGTGAAGTGTTTTTAAAGTATTGAAGAAATTGTGATGGTTTTTCATTTCAAACTTAATTTACTTTTTGATCTAGTCAACTGAATTGTTAAAATATGTTGTTGAACATTAACTCTAAAAGGTGTTGACCTCATTTTTACAATGGGTCAATACCTTTTTACTCAAAATGACAATTTTGGTCAAAATGGTCAATCCTGACCCAATGACCAACCCTGTTGACCCCATAGGTCAACCTTTTTACTTAAAATAACAATTTTGGTCAAAATGATCGATCTAGACCTTATGACAAACCCTGTTGACCCCACAAGTCAACCTTTTTACCAAAAATGACAATTTTGGTCAAAATGGTCAATCCTGACCCAATGACCAACCCTATTACCCCATAGGTTAATCTTTTTACCTAAAATGACAATTTTGGTCAAAATGGTCGATCTAGACCTTATGACAAACCCTGTTGACCCCATAGGTCAACCTTTTTACCTAAAATGACAATTTTGGTCAAAATGGTCAATCCTGACCCAATGACCAACCCTGTTGACCCCACAGGTCAACCTTTTGACCCAAAATGATAATTTTGGTCAAAATGATCAACCCAGACCCTATGACCAATCCTGTTGACCCCACAGGTCAACCTTTTTACCTAAAATGACAATTTTGGTCAAAATGGTCAATCCAGACCTAATGACCAACCCTGTTGACCCCACAGGTCAACCTTTTTACCTAAAATGACAATTTTGGTCAAAATGGTCAATCCTGACCCAATGACCAACCCTGTTGACCCCACAGGTCAACCTTTTGACCCAAAATGATAATTTTGGTCAAAATGGTCAATCCAGACCCTATGACCAATCTTGTTGACCCCACAAGTCAAACTTTTGACCTAAAATGACAATTTTGGTCAAAATAACCAATCCAGATTCAATCACCAACCTTATTGACCCAACGGGTCAACACATGACCTAAAAAGTTAATTTTGGTTAAAATGATCAATTTTTGATCAAACAACCAATGACATGTTTAAAACCCCACAATGACAAAAATTAATCAAATTAATTTCAAAAACATTATTTTGATTAATTAAATTGACTAATTATTTGATTTTGAATATTTTAATTAATCAAATGACATGATTAATTAAAATGAAAATTAAATTAAAAGTCATCAGACGAGAAAATTAATCAAATAATTGATTTCAAAATTATTTTGATTAATTAATTGGCTATTGAATTAATTTAAAAATTTTAATTAATGACCTAATTAATTAAGATGAAAAATTAATTTCAAAAGCCATAAAATCACAAAATCCACAAATTGATTAAAAATAATGGACTTAATCAAATAATTGATTCCAAAATTATTTTTAATTAATTAATTGATTAATAATTTAATTTTCATATTTTAATTAATGACATAATTAATTAAAATGAAAATTAAATTGAAAAGTCATGAAAAGAGACAAAAATCAATTTTAATGACATGGATATTAATCAAATAATTAATTTGGAATTATTTCCAATTAATTATTGATTAATAAAATAATTTTCAATATTTAAATAATGACATAATTAATTAAATATGGAAATTAAAATGAAGAGGGAATTAAATGGAATTTTTAAAACCTATGACATATGGTTTCCTAAAAATTCTAAAACTTTTTATGACATCACACATGATCCATTAAAGAGAAATTAATTCATAAATCACTCACATTTAACCATGGTAAAGGCCATCATGACATGAAAAATTAGGTGGCAAAAACATGGTAATTTAAAGTGTGTGGTGTCTTGCCATGGTGAGGTTAGTTTAGCCACTTCCGTAGCCATCTAATTGTGAGGAGACAAAGCTTTAACCATCCTTCACACCATGGTTAAAATCATAATGATATTTCATGAAAAATATTAAGAGAGTGGCTAATGTGTCACCACCTCATGAAATGGTAAATGAGGTGTTGCAAGGAGAGGGTCTCAACCATTTGAGTCACCATGAACCTCCCACTTAGCCAATGGAATGGAAACAAAGAGGCTAAAATCCATCATGACAAGATTTAAGCCAAAATTGCCATGAAATGTGCCCTTGCTTAAGTGGCAAAATTCTCATGGAGGAAGAAGAGGTGAAGCTTGGTTTACATTGGGGAGGTTGTACTCTACAGCCCTAACTATACCATGATCAAATTCAAGCCAACCAAGGTTAATCCATAGCCATTCATGGCTATAAATACCCCCACTTGGCTAAAATATCTAAGAGGAGAGAATTAACCCATAGAATCCTATAGATACCCAAATACGTTGGCTCCCAACACAAAAAATCTTCCTGGGGACCTCAGCAACCTATTCCAACCAAGCCCAAGCCATAAGGTTAGCCCAATTAAGCCAATTTGGCCAAAATCCCAAATCAGCCAAACTTGGCCATTTTGCCCAAATTGCTCACCAAGGCTAGCTACAAAACCAAATTGAAGTGACAAAGATCTTCTTTGGGAGTCCTAGAAGCTGACCATCAGGCCTGATCAAGCTCGACATACTTGTGGCCAAGGTATGGATTTATTTTCTCCAAAATAATTCATAATTTTGAAATATCATGGGTTATACTAGCCCATAAATGTATCATCACCGTATACAATCTATACGTCCAGATGATTCCATAGGTTCAAAAATCACTCAATTTTGTTGAGAAATGAGTGAGATATTGAAGTTTGAAGTTTAACAGTTCGAAATTTTTCGAATTAAATTGAGAATTATCTCCGCCGTCAGTTCCCGTGTTTTGGAACTGACGATGCTGATCTACGCATCCCGTGTTCGCTGTTACGCGCCATGCACCGGATCCCCCCGCCTGTTCAACGGTACGAGGACGCGTGGCAGCGCCTGGATTTTTCTGGGCTGGATTAATTCAGGGAAACCTCAATAACTTCAAAAATTCATATCTTTTGATCTAGAGGTCACAAAAATAAAATAAAAATACATCTGGAAAGCTCTTAAAGAGAAGAAAATTATGAGATTAAAATCAAAATTTTATTCTCAGTATATAATTTTTAATTAATTAAATGCTCCCTGGAGTATTTTAATTATTAAAAATTATTTACAAGTCAGAAAAATATGAAATTTTTAGGGAATTACCTTTAAGTCCTTAGTCACATCTTCTGATTTTTCTAAGGCTAGGATAGCTCTCTAGGATATGATTTCCTAATTTCCATGATATTTTATAATTATTTTCTAAAATAATTATAAAATTTGGAAAAATTGGAAAATTTAAATGCAATATGATTGAGAACATTAGGATAACATACAACAATCCTAAAACAACAATTCTCAAGTCATCAAAACAATCTAAAAGACATTTTGAAATAAAGTTAAGATTTATTAATTTTAAAATTAATAATTCAAAACCTTCTCTTCACATATTTAATCCATCTCATCATGGATTAAGCAAGTGATGAATCCAACTCAAATCAAATAATAATTAGGTTTAAAGACAACTTAAACCTAACTAAACCATTAAACCTTAAGGTTTAAGACAAAAATCAAACTCTTTTAATTAAGTTTAAGAACATAATAAACTTAATTAACCCATTAAACCTTACCTAAATTAGGTTTAATACAAAAATCAAATCTTTAATTAAGTTTAAGGACATATTAAACTTAATTAACCCATCAAACCTTACCTAAATTTGGTTTAATACGAAAATCAAATCTTTAATTAAGTTTAAGGACATATTAAACTTAATTAACCCATTAAACCTTACCTAAATTAGGTTTAATACAAAAAATCAAGCCCTTTTAATTAAGTTTAAGGACATATTACACTTAATTAACCAAAATCAAATCTTTAATTAAGTTTAAGGACATATTAAACTTAATTAACCCATTAAACCTTACCTAAATTAGGTTTAATACAAAAATCAAATCTTTAATTAAGTTTAAGGACATATTAAACTTAATTAACCCATTAAACCTTACCTAAATTAGGTTTAATACAAACATCAAACTCTTTAGATAAGTTTAATGATATATTAAACTTAATTAATCAAAATCAAGCCCTTTAATTAAGTTTAAGGACATATTAAACTTAATTAACGAAATCAAATCTTTAATTAAGTTTAAGGACATATTAAACTTAATTAACCCATTAAAACTTACCTAAATTATGTTTAATACCAAAAATCAAGCCCTTTAATTAAGTTTAAGGACATATTAGACTTAATTAATCACAATAAAACCTTTTAATTAAGTTTAAGGACATATTAGACTTAATTAATCAAAATCAAATCTTTAATTAAGTTTAAGGACATATTAAACTTAATTAACCCATTAAACCTTACCTAAATTAGGTTTAATACAAAAATAAAACTCTTTAATTAAGTTTAAAGACATATTAAACTTAATTAACCCATTAAACCTTACCTAAATTAGGTTTAATACAAAAATCAAACTCTTTTAATTAAGTTTAAGGACATATTAGACTTAATTATTCAAAATCGAACTCTTTTAACTAAGTTTAAGGACATATTGAACTTAATTAACCAAAATCAAACTCTTTTAATTAAGTTGAAGGACATATTAAAATTAATTAACCCATTAAACCTTAACTAAATTAGGTTTAATATAAATCAAACCTTTAATTAAGTTTAAGGACATATTAAACTTAATTAACCTCCTTAAACATAAGGTTTAATCAAACATAAACCCTAATTAGGTCTAACTCATTAGACCTAATTAAACTATTAAACCTTGACTAAGGTTTAATCAAACATAAACCCTAATTAGGTCTAACCCATTAGACCTAATTAAACCAATAAACCTTAACTAACTAAGGTTTAATCAAACACAAACCCTAATTAGGTCTAACTCATTAGACCTAATTAAACCATTAAACCTTAACTAACTAAGGTTTAATTAAACAAAAACCCTAATTAGGTCTAACCCATTATACCTAATTAAACCATTAAGCTTAACTAACTAAGGTTTAATCAAACACAAACCCTAATTAGGTCTAACTCATTAGACCTAATTAAACCATTAAACCTTAACTAATTAAGGTTTAATCAAACATAAACCCTAATTAGGTCTAACTCATTAGACCTAATTAAAATATTAAACCTTAACTAACTATAGTTTAATCAAACATAAACCCTAATTAGGTTTAACCCATTAGACCTAATTAAATCATTAAGCCTTAACTAACTAAGGTTTAACCAAACCCAAACCTAAGTTCAAACTTAACTTAAGTTCAACCCATATTAAACTTAAGTCAACCCTAAGTCTAGGTTCAACCTAACTTGAACCTAACTTAACCTAAGTTAAATCTTAATTTGAGTTAAACCCATATTGAACTTAAGTGAACCCTAAGTCTAGGTTCAACCTAACTTGAACTTAACTTAACCTAAGTTAAATCTTAATTTGAGTTCAACCCATATTGAACTTAAGTCAACTTTAAGTCTAGGTCCAACCTAACTTAATTCAAACAACTTAAACTTAACTTAAGTCTAACCCACATTAGACTTAAGTCAAACCAAATTTAGGTTCAACCCGACATGAACCAAAGTCTAACCTAAACCTAACTTAAGTCTAACCCATGTTAGACTTAAGTCAAACCAAACTTAGGTTCAAACAGACATGAACCCAAGTTAATTCAATCAATCTTGAATCTAACTTTAATCATTTTAACTTAAGTTCAAAAAGACATGAACTCAAGTTAATCTAATTCAACCTAAGTTCAAACAGACATGAACTCAAGTTAATCTAATTCAACTTAAGTTCAAACAGACATGAACTCAAGATAATCTAATTCAACTTAAGTTCAAACAAACATGAACTTAAGTTAATCAAATTCAACTTATGTGCAAACAGACATGAACTCAAGATTTAAGTTTAAATTGACATAAAATTGACATTCCAAACATTTAATCGACAAAATCAACATAAATTTGACATTCTAAACATTTAATCGACAAAATCGACATAAATTTGACATTCCAAACATTTAATCGACAAAACTGACAAAAATTTGACATTCCAAACATTAAATCAACACAAATTTGACAATCCAAACATTTAAGCGACAAAATCGATATAAATTTGACATTCCAAATATTAAATCGATATAAATTTGACATTCCAAACATTTAATCGATAAAATCAATATAAATTTGACATTCTAAACATTTAATCGATAAAATCGACATAAATTTGACATTTCCAACATTTAATCGACAAAATCGATATAAATTTGACATTCCAAACATTTAATTGACAAAATCGACATAAATTTGACATTTCAAACAAAAATCGACATAACCGACATAAATCCGACATTCCAAACGAAACTCAATAAATTCGACATTTCAAATGAAATTATTCGATATTAATCAACATTCCCAAACACAAACTGACATTAATCGACATTTCAAACCAAATTAAACAATCACCGACATTAAATGACATTTCAAACTAAATTAAACAATCAACGACATGAAATAACATTAATTGACATTTCAAACCAAACTTAGCATAATTCGACATTCAACATAAATCAACATGATTTGACATAAACCGACATAAGTTTGACCTAAATCGAACTTAACGTGACACAAACCAACATAATTCTTAAGTTCGACTTAAATCGAACTTAACACAACAACGCTTACTCTTTTTCGAGGATAAATGTTAACCTTAATCGGGAGTTTTCCTAGGCAATATTAATTGTTCAGAATGTAATTAACTATAGATGCTTGCTCTTATAGGAGATTAAAGAACTTAGGATAGGTATTTCACCTACAAGACCTCTCTGGTTATCCAAGATCTTCATATGATTTTCTTATTTGAAAAACTTCAGTAATTACACAATTTGAAGACTTTTTTTATGAGATTATCATTTTGATCTCTTTTTCTCTCAATCTCTATCATGATTAATCCTTCTTCAAATTCTCCAAAGACTTCTGACAATAAGTCTAGGAAGGATAAGAGTTAGGGTGATAGATAGAGAAAGAGAGTGACGACTCCATGACATTGACATGACTTGAGAATTGATGACATCCAAGCGAACCAATTCGATCGCCATCAGAGAGTGGCGACTCCGCTGGGGACATTCTCTCTCCCTATCTTTGGTTAATCAATTTGTCCTCATGACCATGACAATTCGTCTTTTGAAAGACTAAATAATCCTTTCTTTAGTTCTATATCTTACTCAATCTCGAGTAAAATAGAACTAATACCTTTTCGATTCAAAGATTTGTTCACGACAAACAAATCCTAGAATCTTACATTTCCATAATCGACAGACCAAAATGACATAAAAGATATACAAAAACAACATGTGTTCCCTCCCTTCCCACCTGTGTACGCAGTGTTCATCGATTCCGTTGTCGCACGTACCGATATTTCCGTTTTGAATAAGTTCGTGCAAATACTTTCTCGACCAAACATGTTCAATTTATCCGGCTTCGGTGGTTATGCTTTTATAGCCTCCGAACCACTCCCTTAGGTTATGCCCTTATGGCCTCCGAACCTATTCTTCGTGGTTATGCTTTTTACAGCCTCTGAACCACTTCCCTTAGGTTATGCCCTTATGGCCTCTGAACCAATTCTTCGTGGTTATGCTTTTTACAGCTCTGAACCACTTCCCTAGGTTATGCCTTTATGGCCTCTTAACCTATTCTTCGTGGTTATGCTTTTTACAGCATCTGAACCACTTCCCTAGGTTATGCCTTTATGAACTCTGAACCTATTCTTCGTGGTTATGCTTTTACAGTTCTCCGAACCACTCCCTCAGTTATGCCCTTATGGCCTCTCGAACCTATTCTTTGTGGTTATGCTTTTACAGCCTCTCGAACCATTTCCCTAAGTTATGCCTTTATGGCCTCTGAACGTATTCTTCGTGGTTATGCTTTTACGACCTCTGAACCACTCCCCTAGGTTATGCTTTTTATGGCCTATGAACCTATTCTTCATGGTTATGCTTTTCACAGCCTCTGATCTCCTCTGGTTGATCTTTTTCTTACCCTCAAGCATCTGATTTGTCAATCTACCAAAGACTCTAAAAATTAAAATCATTAATCAAATTTTGGGAAGACGATCGCTTGGATGAATTCCATCAAGGGTTTCCTCATGATGACTTTTGCAGAAGAAAGAGATCGACCGAAGATCCGATCTATGTTTAGTCTAGTTCTAGTGACTAGTCAACTAGCATGTCCTTTGTGGAGAAATGAAAATTGATCCGTGACGAAGGATGAAATTTGAAATCTTTGGATCTAATATCTTTGGAAATAAAACCCAAATTGATTTGTGAGGTATAATGAAATTTGAAATCTTTGGATTTAATATCTTTGGAAATATTCTTCTCATTCACCTATTGACAAAAAGACAATTCAGAAAGGAAGAATTCAAGACAAAAATTCTGACATTTTGACAAGAAAATTATGATTTCAAGGGGAAAATGAAATTAATGCACTAATAACTGGGCCCTTTATTTTAAATCTTCAGACTGGGTCCTAAATGAAAAATAAAATATTGTGATCAAAATGCAAGTAATTGACTAAAGATGTCACGAGCCTCTTAATCTTCTACCATGTGATTGGATCCTGACTTCTGAATGAGTTAGAATATCCCATAATTCGTCTTAAGAAATATTTGAGAATTATTAATTAGGGGAGTTTGGACATTCAAAAACCTTAAAACATGCTCTACCAGATATAGTAATTCTCTGAGAAGAAGCTTGAGGTGAGTAGCAAATCAAAAATTGGTGTTTGAGTTCGAGCATTCAAAATCATTAAAGATTGCCATACCAAAAAAAAAGGTTTCTAAAAAGAAGCTTGAGGTGGGCACAAAATAAAAAATTGGTGTCTCAATTCAAACATTCAAAATCTTTAACATGCTCCACCAGATATAGTAATTCTCTGAGAAGAAGCTTGAGGTGAGCATAAAATTAAAAATTGGTGTCCAAATTCTCCCCTAATCGATAAATCTTGAAAAACGTCTTAAGAAAATTCTTCCGATATTATATTCAGGAAAGAATTAAGTGATCTCGTCTTTTGTCGACTATTAATCGGTTCAAACATATCTTTAGAAGATAAAAGATATTTTGATCACATTTTCGAAAAATTCCTAAGACCTAGAAAGAAAGAACTAAGGTAAATGGCTTTGCTATTGGAGATTAATGGAAATTATACTCTGAAGTCATAATTTTCCAAAGATCCAACCCCAATCCCAATTTGGAAATGTTAAAGTGATTTTTGAAGGACAATCTGAATGATCTTTATAGAATTGGTGATTAATGGAAGCTTTATGAACCTACATGACTGACAAGCATTGTATGGGCCCATGATAAATTTGTTCACCCTAGGACACTCAGATCAGAGATTTGGATTTACCATATGCTTGTTAAGAAGACACATTTGGGGAAATCCTGTCAGTTGGTAGACTATCAAGAAGACATAATACACCCAATCAATGGGAAGTATTTGAAAAAGATGCGACATAAACAAAAATGAATGACTTGTTTTGTAAATTGGGAAAAAAATAACCAAGACAAAAGAAAACGAAATCGACATTTCTAAGAGGTAGTGTAAGACCTTCTTAAATGGAAGACGACATCTACTCTCTTTCTCGCTATTGAATGTAAGACCATCATGACGTTGTCTTTCCTTTAGCAATCTTTCTTTGGATACACATTCCTATTCCAAAATCGACGTTTTGACATTGACACTTTTTTAGAGAAAATTGAATATGACATTTGTTCTCTTTCCTCAATTGTCTACAATACATCGACAGTTCAAAAAATGCCAAAACAAGAATTTTGAATTAAAAATGACAAACAACTTGTGATGATTAATATCTTTCAACCTGTAAAGGTCAAATCCCCAGTGGATACACACTTCGTCTTGAGTTTGCCACTCTTTTCTAGTTATTGGATATAAATCCTTTCCTGACACGGAATATGGCAGTCCTCTGACTTGACACCGACATTTGACGTTCCCGAGAAATGGAATATGACATCCATTTTCTCTTCCCAGTTATCAGATGTAAGTCCTTTCCTGACATGGAAGTTATGACATTCCTATAACTCGACATTGAAATTTGACATTTTTGAGAAATGGAATACGACATCCATTTTCTCTTTATAACTTTCGAATGAAAGTCCTTTTCATGCCATGGAAATTATGACATTCTCATAATTTAACATCTCGACATTTGACAGACATTTCAACATGTGACATATCGACCTTTCGACCTTTGACATATCGACAATTGTTATCAACATTTGAGATATCGATCTTTCAACATTTGACATGTCAACATCTCGACATTTGACATATCAACATCTCGACATTTGACATTTGATATATCGACATTTGACATATCGACAATTGTTATCGACATTTGAGATATCGATCTTTCGACATTTAACATATCAACATTTCAACATATCAACAATCGTTATCAACATTTGGTACATCTATATTTCGACCTTTGATATATCAATAATTATTATTGACTTCTGACATATCGACATTGCGACATTTGACATATCAACGTTTGACACTCATCCTCTCCTTTGCTATCAGAAGTAAGTCCTTTTCTGACACGGAAATGACATTCTTTTATCACAACATCAACATTCGACATCGTGAGAAATGAAATATGACATCCATTTCTCTCTCCAGTTATTGGAAGTAAGTCCTTTCCTAACAAGTAAATCATGGCTTTCCTCTAACTAATATCGACATTTTGAGAAATGGAAAATGAAATCCATTTTCTCTCTCCGGTTATTGGATGTAAGTTCTTTCCTGACACGGAAATTATGGCTTTCCTCTAACCAAATCTTGACATTGACATTTTGAGAAATGGAATATGACATCCATTTTCTCTCTCTAGTTATTGGATGTAAGTCCTTTCCTGACATGGAAATCACGACATTCCTTTAACTAAATATCGACATTGACATTTCGAGAAAAGGAATATGACATCCATTTTCTCTCTCCGTTTATTGGATGTAAGTCCTTTCCTCACACGGAAATCACGGCTTTCCTCTAACCAAATATCGACATTGACATTTTGAGAAATGGAATATGACATCCATTTTCTCTCTCTAGTTATTGGATGTAAGTCCTTTCCTGACACGGAAATCAAGGCATTCCTTTAACTAAATCTTGACATTTCCATTTTGAGAAATGGAATATGACATCCATTTTCTCTCTCCGGTTAGTGGATGTAAGTCCTCTCCTGACACGGAAAATATGGCTTTCCTCTAACCAAATCTTGATATTGACATTTTGAGAAATGGAATATGACATCCATTTTCTCTCTCTAGTTATTGGATGTAAGTCCTTTCCTGACACGGAAATCACGGCATTCCTTTAACTAAATATCGACATTGACATTTCGAGAAATGGAATATGACATCCATTTTCTCTCTCCGATTATTGGATGTAAGTCCTTTCCTGACACGGAAATCACGGCTTTCCTCTAACCAAATATCGACATCGACATTTTGAGAAATGGAATATGACATCCATTTTCTCTCTATAGTTATTTGATGTAAGTCCTTTCCTGACACGGAAATCACGACATTCCTTTAACTAAATCTTGACATTGACATTTTGAGAAATGGAATATGACATCCATTTTCTCTCTCCATTATTGGATGTAAGTCATTTCCTGACATGGAAATTATGGCATTCCTCTAACCAAATATCGACATTGACATTTCGAGAAATGGAATATGACATCCATTCTATCTCTCCGGTTATTGGATTTAAGTCCTTTCCTGATACGGAAATCACGGCTTTCCTCTAACCAAATATCGACATTGACATTTTGAGAAATGGAATATGACATCCATTTTCTCTCTCCAGTTATTGGATGTAAGTCCTTTCCTGACACGGAAATCACGACTTTCCTCTAACCAAATATCGACATTGACATTTCGAGAAATGGAATATGACATCCATTTTCTCTCTTCGGTTATTAGATGTAAGTCTTTTCCTGACACGGAAATCACGGCATTCCTTTAACCAAATATCGACATTGACATTTCGAGAAATGGAATATGACATCCATTTTCTCTCTCCAGTTATTGGATGTAAGTCCTTTCCTGACACGGAAATCACAGTTTTCCTCTAACTAAATATCGACATTGACATTTCGAGAAATGGAAAATGACATCCATTTTCTCTCTCTGGTTATTAGATATAAGTCCTTTCCTGACACGGAAATTATGGCTTTCCTCTAACCAAATCTTGACATTGATATTTTGAGAAATGGAATATGACATTCTTTTTTTCTCTCAATAAATTCCTTTTAAGACACGAGAGGGACGTTCCTTCTCAGAACCAACATATGAGACATCTAACATTCTCTAAGAACGGTATGACACCTACTCCTTTCTTGATTATCATGAGACATTTCATCAGATCACTTCGGCAATGCCAATATGTGTAGAATACTTCTGCAGTATTCCACACATATTAGGGGCCTTTTTGTTGACCTCATTTTTACAATGGGTCAATACCTTTTTACCCAAAATGACAATTTTGGTCAAAATGGTCAATCATGACCCAATGACCAACCCTGTTGACCCCATAGGTCAACCTTTTTACCTAAAATAACAATTTTGGTCAAAATGGTCGATCTAGACCTTATGGCAAACCTTGTTGAACCCATAGGTCAACCTTTTTACCTAAAATGACAATTTTGGTCAAAATGGTCAATCCTGACCCAATGACCAACCCTGTTGACCCCACAGGTCAACCTTTTGACCCAAAATGACAATTTTGGTCAAAATGGTCAACCCAGACCCTATGACCAATCCTGTTGACCCCACCGGTCAACCATTTTACCTAAAATAACAATTTTGATCAAAATAGTCAATCCAGGCCCAATGACCAACCCTGTTGACCCAACAGGTCAACCTTTTTACCTAAATTGACAATTTTGGTCAAAATGGTCAATCCTGACCCAATGACCAACCCTATTGACCCCATAGGTCAACCTTTTGACCCAAAATGATAATTTTGGTCAAAATGGTCAATCCAGACCCTATGACCAATCTTGTTGACCCTTACAGGTCAACCTTTTGACCTAAAATGACAATTTTGGTCAAAATAACCAATGTAGATCCAATCACCAATCTTATTGACCCAATGGGTCAACACATGACCTAAAAAGTTAATTTTGGTTAAAATGATCAATTTTTGATCAAACAACCAATGACATGTTTAAAACCCCACAATGACAAAAATTAATCAAATTAATTTCAAAAAAATTATTTTGATTAATTAACTTGACTAATAATTTGATTTTTAATATTTTAATTAATCAAATGACACGATTAATTAAAATGAAAATTAAATTAAAAGACATAAAATGACAAAATTAATCAAATAATTGATTTCAAACTTATTTTGATTAATTAATTGGCTAATGAATTAATTTTAAAATTTTAATTAATGACCTAATTAATTAAGATGAAAAATTAAATTCAAAAGCCATAAAATCACAAAATCCACAAATTGATTAAAAATAATGGAATTAATCAAATAATTGATTCCAAAATTATTTTTATTAATTAATTGATCAATAATTTAATTTTCATATTTTAATTAATGACATAATTAATTAAAATGAAAATTAAATTGAAAAGTCATGAAAAGAGACAAAAATCAATTTTAATGACATGGATATTAATCAAATAATTAATTTGGAATTATTTTTAATTAATTATTGATTAATAAAATAATTTTTAATATTTAATTAATGACATAATTAATTAAATATGGATATTATAATGAAGAGGGCATTAAATGGAATTTTTAATACCTATGACAAATGGTTTTCTAAAAATTCTAAAACTCTTTTATGACATAACACATGATCAATTAAAGAAAAATCAATTCATAAATCACTCACATTTAACCATGGTGAAGGCCATCATGACATGAAAAATTAGGTGGTAAAACCTTGGTAATTTAAAGTGTGAGGTGTCTTGCCATGGTGAGGTTAGTTTAGCCACCTCCCAAGCCATCCAATAGTGAGGAGACAAAGCTTTAACCATCCTTCACACCATGGTTAAAACCATAATGATATTTCATGAAAAATATTAAGAGAGTGGCTAATGTGTCACCACCTCATGAAATGGTAAATGAGGTGTTGCAAGGAGAGGGTCTCAACCATTTGAGTCACCATGAACCTCCCACTTAGCCAATGGAATGGAAACAAAGAGGCTAAAATCCATCATGACAAGATTTACGCCAAAATTGCCATGAAATGTGCACTTCTTAAGTGACAAAATTCTCATGGAGGAAGAAGAGGTGAAGCTTGGTATACATGGGGGAGGTTGTACTCTACAGCCCTAACTATACCATGATCAAATCAAAGCCAACCAAGGTTAATCCATAGCCATTCATGGCTATAAATACCCCCCTTGGCCAAAATATCCAAGAGGAGAGAATTAACCCATAGAATCCTATAGGCTGCCCAAATCCCTTGGCTCCCAACACAAAAAATCTTTCTGGGGACCTCAGCAACCTATTCCAACCAAGCCCAAGCCATAGGGTTAGCCCAATCAAGCCAATTTGGCCAAAATCCCAAATCAGCCAAACTTGGTCATTTTGCCCAAATTGCTCACCAAGGCTAGCTACAAAACCAAATTGAAGTGACAAAGATCTTCTTTGGGAGTCCTAGAAGCTGACCATCAGGCCTGATCAAGCTCGACTTGTGGCCAAGGTATGGATTTATTTTCTCCAAAATAATTCATATTTTCGAAATATCATGGTTTATACTAGCCCAGAAATGTATCATCACGGTATATATACAATCTATACGTCCAGATGATTCCATAGGTTCAAAAATCACTCAATTTAGTTGAGAAATGAGTGAGATATTGAAGTTTGAAGTTTAACGGTTCGAAATTTTTCGAATTAAATGGGGAATTATCTCCGCCGTCCGTTCCCGTGTTTTGGAACGGACGGCGCTGATCTAAGCATCCCGTGTTCACTGTTCTGCGCCGTGCACCAGATCCTCCCGCCTGTTCGACGATACGAGGACGCGTGGCAACGCCTAGATTTTTCTGGGCTTTCAGAGAAACCTTAATAACTTCAAAAATCTATATCTTTTGATCCAGAGGTCACAAAAATAAAATAAAAATACCTCTGGAAAGCTCTTGAAGAGAATAAAATTATGAGACCAAAATAATAATTTTATTCTCAGTATTTAATTTTTAATTAATTAAATTCTCTCTGGAGTATTTTAATTATTAAAAATTATTTACGAGTCAGAAAAATATGAAATTTTTAGGGAATTACCTTTAAGTCCTTAGGCACATCTTCTGATTTTTCTAAGGCTAGGATAGCTCTCTAGGATATGATTTCCTAATTTACATGATATTTTGTAATTATTTTCAAAAATAATTATAAAATTTGGAAAAATTGGAAAATTTAAGGGCAATATGATTGAGCACATTAGGATAACAGACAACAATCCTAAAACAACAATTCTCAAGTCATAAAAACAATCTAAAAGACATTTTGAAATAAGGTTAAGATTTATTAATTTTAAATTTTTATAATTCAAAACCTTCTCTTCACATATTTAATCCATCTCATCATGGATTAAGCAAGTGTGAATCCAACTCAAATCAAATAATAATTAGGTTTAAAGACAACTTAAACCTAACTAAACCATTAAACCTTAAGGTTTAAGACAAAAATCAAACTCTTTTAATTAAGTTTAAGAACATATTAAACTTAATTAACCCATTAAACCTTAACTAAATTAGGTTTAATACAAAAATCAAATCTTTAATTAAGTTTAAGGACATATTAAACTTAATTAACCCATTAAACCTTACCTAAATTAGGTTTAATACAAAAAATCAAGCCTTTTAATTAAGTTTAAGGTCATATTAGACTTAATTAATCAAAATCAAACCTTTTAATTAAGTTTAATGACATATTAGACTTAATTAACCAAAATCAAATCTTTAATTAAGTTTAAGGACATATTAAACTTACTTAACCCATTAAACCTTACCTAAATTAGGTTTAATACAAAAATCAAATCTTTAATTAAGTTTAATGACATATTAAACTTAATTAACCCATTAAACCTTACCTAAATTAGGTTTAATACAAACATCAAACTCTTTAATTAAGTTAAGGACATATTAGACTTAATTAATCAAAATCAAGCACTTTAATTAAGTTTAAGGACATATTAAACTTAATTAACGAAAATCAAATCTTTAATTAAGTTTAAGGACATATTAAACTTAATTAACCCATTAAACCTTACCTAAATTAGGTTCAATACAAAAAATCAAGCCCTTTAATTAAGTTTAAGGACATATTAGACTTAATTAATAAAAATAAAACATTTTATATAAGTTTAAGGACATATTAGACTTAATTAACCAAAATCAAATATTTAATTAAGTCTAAGGACATATTAAACTTAATTAACCTATTAAACCTTACCTAAATTAGGTTTAATACAAAAATAAAACTCTTTAATTAAGTTTAAGGACATATTAAACTTAATTAACCCATTAAACCTTACCTAAATTAGGTTTAATACAAAAATCAAACTCTTTTTATTAAGTTTACGGACATATTAGACATAATTAATCAAAATCAAACTCTTTTAATTAAGTTTAAGGACATATTAAACTTAATTAACCAAAATCAAACTCTTTTAATTTAGTTTAAGGACATATTAAACTTAATTAACCCATTAAACCTTAACTAAATTAGGTTTAATACAAATCAAACCTTTAATTAAGTTTAAGGACATATTAAACTTAATTAACCTCCTTAAACATAAGGTTTAATCAAACATAAACCCTAATTAGGTCTAACTCATTAGACATAATTAAACTATTAATCCTTAACTAACTAAGGTTTAATCAAACATAAACCCTAATTAGGTCTAACCCGATAGACCTAATTAAACCATTAAACCTTAACTAACTAAGGATTAATCAAACACAAACCCTAATTAGGTCTAACTCATTAGACCTAATTAAACCATTAAACCTTAATTAACTAAGGTTTAATCAAACATAAACCCTAATTAGGTCCAACTCATTAGACATAATTAAACTATTAAACCTTAACTAACTAAGGTTTAATCAAACATAAACCTTAATTAGGTCCAACTCATTAGACCTAATTAAACTATTAAACCTTAACTAACTAAGGTTTAATCAAACATAAACCCTAATTAGGTTTAACCCATTAGACCTAATTAAATCATTAAACCTTAAGTAACTAAGGTTTAACCAAACCTAAACCTAAGTTCAAACTTAACTTAAGTTCAACCCATATTGAACTTAAGTCAACTCTAAGTCTAGGTTCAACCTAACTTGAACCTAACTTAACCTAAGTTAAATCTTAATTTGAGTTCAACCCATATTGAACTTAAGTCAACCCTAAGTCTAGGTTCAACCTAACTCGAACCTAACTTAACCTAAGTTAAATCTTAATTCGAGTTCAACCCATATCGAACTTAAGTCAACTTTAAGTCTAGGTCCAACCTAACTTAATTCAAACAACTTAAACTTAACTTAAGTCAAACCCACATTAGACTTAAGTCAAACCAAATTTAGGTTCAACCTGACATGAACCAAAGTCTAACCTAAACCTAACTTAAGTTTAACCCATGTTAGACTTAAGTCAAACCAAACTTAGGTTCAAACAGACATGAACCCAAGTTAATTCAATCAAAATTGAATCTAACTTTAATCCTTTTAACTTAAGTTCAAATAGACATGAACTCAAGTTAATCTAATTGAACTTAAGTTCAAAAAGGCATGAACTCAAGTTAATCTAATTCAACTTAAGTGCAAACAGACATGAACTCAAGATTTAAGTTTAAATTGACATAAAATTGACATTCCAAACATTTAATCGGCAAAATCGATATAAATTTGACATTTCAAACATTTAATTGACAAAACAAACATAAATTTGACATTCCAAACATTTAATTGACAAAACCAACATAAATTTGAAATTCTAAACATTTAATCGACAAAATCGACATAAATTTGACATTCCAAACATTAAATCGACATAAATTTGACATTCCAAACATTTAATCGACAAAATCGACATAAATTTGACATTCCAAACATTAAATTGACACAAATTTGACATTCCAAATATTTAATCGACAAAATCAATATAAATTTGACATTCCAAACATTAAATCGATATAAATTTGACATTCCAAACATTTAATTGACAAAATCGAAATAAATTTGACATTCTAAACATTTAATCGACAAAATCGACATAAATTTGACATTCCAAACATTTAATCGACAAAATCGATATAAATTTGACATTCCAAACATTTAATCAACAAAATCGACATAAATTTGACATTTCAAACAAAAATCGACATAACTGACATTCCAAATGAAACTCAATAAATTCGACATTTCAAATGAAATTATTCGACATTAATCAACATTCCCAAACACAAACTGACATTAATCGGCATTTCAAACCAAATTAAACAATCACCGACATTAAATGACATTTCAAACCAAATTAAACAATCACCGACATTAAATGACATTAATTGACATTTCAAACCAAACTTAGCATAATTCAACATTCAACATAAATCAGCATGATTTGACATAAACCGACATAAGTTTGACCTAAGTCGAACTTAACGTGCACAAATCGACATAATTCTTAGGTTGGACTTAAATCGAACTTAACACAACAATGCTTACTCTTTTTCGAGGATAAATGTTATCCTTAATCGGGAGTTTTCCTAGGCAATATTAATTGCTCAGGATGTAATTAGCTATGGGAGCTTGCTCTTATAGGAGATTAAAGAACTCAGGATAGGTATTTCATCTACAAGACCTCTCTGGTTATCCAAGATCTTCATATGATTTTCTTATGAAAAACTTCAGTAATTACACAATCTGAAGACTTTTTCTATGAGATTATCATTTTGATCTCTTTTTCTCTCAATCTCTATCATGATTAATCCTTCTTGAAATTCTCCAAAGACTTCTGATAATAAGTCTAGGAAGGATAAGAATTAGGGTGATAGATAGAGAAAGAGAGTGGCGACTCCATGACATTGACATGACATGAGAATTGACAACATCTAAGCAAACCAATTCGATCGCCATCAAAAGGATTTAGTGTCCTACAACAATAATGAAGAATCCATTCAATTTCCATGGATGAATTGCGTAGTTCATGGGAATTGAGTGCAAATAAATAGGGAAATGTGTTTTAATGGACTTCAAATTAAAGCTTTCAGGGTGACAGGTTGAGATCCTTAATTTGGTCATAAGATTAGTAACTAAACTCAAAGTTTAGCCTTCAGGTGAAGAGTGAGTGGGAGCTCCGTAGTGACAGCCGGTATCCTCCCAGCCTAGCCATAGATTTAGTGACTAAATTTAAGATATGTCAATGTTCTTTTCATGCTTAGAAGAGGGGGTACTCTTTTGAGGGTAAAGAATCATTATGCTCCTATTTGGCACAGTACCATAGATAATCATTCCATATCATCCACACATCATATTCTCGTTGCAAGAGGAAAGATACTTCTCTTATATATCAAAACCTTTCAAATATATAGCTTAGTGTGTGTCTGTTAGTTAATTATGTTTTAAAGATATTAGCAGTAATTTTAGTTTGCTTAATTATTCTGTTTTTTGCATCTTGATAGTAGAAGTAAACATTAAACTTCAATTACAATTTGAGTATTGGAATTTAGTATTACATTATCTACTGTAAGACTCGTGCCTTCCCTGTGGTATCGATAACCAGGACTCCATTAGAGCCATGTATTCCTTGATACGATACATATACTTGCGTTGAATGTTTTGACTTTATAAAATCATTATAAATATATATAAATTTGAGTTCATAAGTTCTTGCAATATTAAAGTCCGCTGTATCACAGAGAAAAATGACAGTCGAAGGAAGCAGACAAATCTGAAGTTAATTAAAGAGAAAACAGTCGATGATAAAATTTGAAAGCTCCGAGCAGAGATTTCAGAATTAGCAAGATAGCGAGGATTAGACATCGACAGTGAAGATTACAATATGTTAGAATATATGGAGGAAGAATTCATGGAAATTAATGTTGTTGATACCAGGTCTACGTCGTCTGCGCGCGACACTCCTAGTGAGGAGAACACCGCGGCTGAGTTCTAAAATGCCATACAAGTAAGAGACGAGCATAATGGTCCATGGAAAATAGAATGCAAGAGATGGCCGTCGCCATGACCGCCATGACCACAGTACATGGAAAGTTACAGTCACGACCAGCAGCATCTCCGGAAGTTAACCAGCCTGTGATTATACACATCACAGATGAAAGAGGAGAAGTCTCTTCCACCAATGAAGAAAAACATCCAAAAAAGAATTTAGCTCAGAGTTTACTAGAGAAAGATATCAAACAGTTGATCGAGCAACAAGTTTGGGAGGCCTTGGTGCTAGAACTAAGATTTTTGGTTTTTGCCTTTTTTTCTCCAAATTTCTTCCTTTTTTGCTTCTTTTTACTCCAATTGCCTAAAATCATCATACCTACAGCAAAACATGAAAAATGTATTCCTTTAAAGTACAACATCACAAAAAATGAGCACAAAATATATATGAAAAATCCAAAATAATTTTTTGTGCATCAACCACTGCAGCAGAAGATCAATAAGGAGGATGCTTTGGATGAGACGAAGATTGGTAGCGTGAGATCTAGGATAGGGGCTACGCCCGTTAGATTGGTTGTGTCGGATTTGGGGGAGAAATCCCTCAAACCGCTTTCTCTATAGGATTTCCTTTTGTCCCTCCAGAGTCTTACAATTGTAAGAGTGACGATTTTGGCTATGTTCTTACTACCTCTAGTGATGATGTAACTAATCACAACCTGTCTAATTCTGATTTCAATTCTCAAAATGATCCTCAAATCATACTAGTTCTCGATGAAAATGTTGAAGGAAATAAAGAAGATATCAAAAACACCGGTCATGACAGTTCGGGAAGCGAGGAGCTAGTCCTCGAGTGTAAATGAACTCTGCTTACAATCAACTTGGACTTTTCAGATAAGGAAACAGTACCGGAAGAATCAGCCATAGCGACAGGAGAACCTCCGGTTTTGGAGGAGGAAGAGATAACTGAAGTACATGTAAGAAGTGGAAAAATGCTACCTCCAAGAATAACTCCAGTGGAGAAAGGAAAACATATAAATACTCAGGAAGAACTACCTCCAGTAATGAAAAAAGTACAGATTCAAAAAAAGATTGAAAATTCAAATAAAGTGGATTACAATGTATTAGCTCATCTTAGGAAGTTGCCAGCCAAACTAAGCATCTACGATGCTTTGATCTTGTCAATGGAGATAAGATGAAATATGGTAAAGGCTTTACTTAATCCAGACATTTACTTAGCGCAGTCGGATAACATGTCCTCAGATGGAGTTTGCACTTTGAAGGAAAATTCTGACGTAACCTTCACCAATGAAGACTTGCTACACTCTACTACTGACTTTAAAGGAAGGAATTTTTCATGATTTCATGCAGGTACAATGTTTAAAGGCCTTTGGAGTAAAAGGAAGCAAAAAGGAGCAAATTTGGAGCAAAAAGGAGCCAAAATGTAAAAGTTGAACTGGCATCGAACGACAACCTATCCAGCGCCAAACCGCGCCCGTTTCCAGAGAGTTATTGTCCAAATGGCGGAAAATAGCGTCGAACGGTGTCCTATCCAACCCCGAACCGCACCCTATCCCGATTTTAAACTTGATTCAATGTATTTGGACGGATTTGGAGGGATGCATGCAAAAACTCTTAGGAAATCAGTTATGGCCAAATTTAAACCACTTTTGGGAGAGAATTCAGGGGGTGTGTGTGTTTAGTGAGTGGTAGAGAGTGTTAGAAAAGTTTAGAGAGAGTGATCTAGGGTTTTTAAATTATCTTCTAAGGAGTTTAGGAATAGAGGGAAAGTGAGAGATTTCTTCTTCCTTAATATTCTAAAGAGAGATTTGTGTGTTGTTGTGAAGAAAGAAGAGGAGTTAAAGGAATTCCTTGAGATTCGCTTGGGGAAGAGTTTGAGATAAGTAGTTTTTTCTTTACTCTAATTATATGACATTATTTTTATATATATAATCCATGTTGTGTCATCCTTTCCTCATGAGTCTTGAGTAGATTTCTTTGTCTTTCTCCTTATCATGTGATGTGTTGATGTTGTGAAATGGAAATGATGTGCCGATTAATTATGGATAATTTGTGATGATATTTTCACTTAGAACTTCATTTACTTTTTGATCTGACCAATTAAATTGTTAAAACTTGTTGGGAAACTTATGTTCCGAAAGGATTTTGAGTTCCACAACTTAAGTGAAGATCACATTCGATGTCCATGACTTAGGTACGTAATTCATGGGGGTTGAGTGCAAATAAATAGGGAAATATACTTTGATGGGCGTAGAATTGGAGATTTTAGAGTGACAGGCTAAAATTCTCAATTTGATCTTAAGATTTAGAAACCAAAGTGAGAGTTAGACTTTAGGGGAAGGAAAGTAGGAGCTCTAGAGTGAGAGCCAGTATCTTCCTAGCTTAGCCACAGATTTTGGGACTAAACTTAAGACTAGCCAATGTTCTTCATACACTGAAATATGGGTAAAGAATAGGATTGCTCCTATTTGGCACAATACATTTACATAGTTGATCTATGTCACAATAATCAACACATTAACATTGAAAAAGAGGAAGAGTCTTTCTTGCAAATGTGTTTAGTTATAAATTTAGTGTTGTGTGTTAGTTTAACTTGTTGTTGCGTACTTTAGTAGTAATAGTAACTTTTACTCTTTGCACCTATTTCAAAAATCAAAATTACTTGCAATTGTGTTGTGATTTGAATAATGATTTCTGTGCTATGCCTTGAAATTAATTGCCTCCCTGTGAGATCGATATCTAGGACTCCATTAGAGTCCTTTATTACTTGAGAGTGATACGTATACTTTGGTTAATTGTGTGACCCATTTTGAAAATCTAAATTAATATAAATATAAATTTGAATTCCTAAATTTTGGCAAATTAAAAAAGTCACACCAAGTTCAAGGTAAAAAAAACTGTTAAAATTAATTTCATAGTATTTGAAATCTTATATTTGAATTACAAGTCATAATTGTGTGTGACTGTTTACTGTTAGTGTGCTTATTGTGATTGTATGCGTAGTAGTGGATCTATAGGTTTATTGCCTTATGATTCTGAATTAGAGCTTACAGTTTGAAAAATTTAAAAAACAACAAAAAAATTAAAAATCCTCACAAAATGGTGAACAACTTGAACAATCAAAATGGAAACATTCCAAGATTTTTAAGAGATTATGCTAATCCAACAACAGATGAAATTCAGTTAACTATTCAAAATCCTAATGTTGCTGCTAATTCATTTGAACTTAAACCTGCTATTATCCAAATGGTACCGAATAATAATTTGGAGGAACACCTAATGAAGATCCTAATTTACATCTCGCTAGTTTTCTAGAACTGTGTGCTACCTTTAAATTTGATGGAGTGTCGAACAATGCTGTTAGACTTAGAATTTTTCATTTTTCTCTGAGGGATAAGGCTAAGGCGTGGTTAAACTTGTTAGCACTTGGATCTATCAGAACTTGGGGAGAACTTTCACAAAAGTTTCTGTCAAAATGTTTCCCTCCTTCTAAAACTGCTAATTGAGAAATGATATCACATCTTTTAGTCAGTTTGATGGAGAATCTAGATGACTACTAATAATTTTCAATGGCCCTCTGAGCGGTTAAATCCTAAGAGAGTAGCCAGTATTCATGATTCTGATGCAATAACTATGATAGTCTCTCAAATTGCTACACTTTCAAAGAAAATAGATCAATATGGAATGAATTATTCTTCAACACCACTAATGTTGGAAGAAAATTCATCAGGGCAGATCATAGACTCTCAACCACCTTATGAATCATTAAATGACATAAGTAACAAAGTCAATAACCCTTATTCAAATTATTACAATCCTAGTTAGAGGAATCACCCAAATTTCAACTGGAATAATACTAATGCTGCTGTTAACCCGCAGTAGGGAAACAATCATATGAATCCAGTTGGAAATCCAAACAACCAAGGAAATACCAATTTTAGAACTTCTTATCCTCCAGGTTATAATAGTAACCCATAATTTAAGGAAAAGAAGTTGTCTACTGAGGAAATGATTCTGAATATGGAAAATCAAATTCAAGCTCAAAATGTTGCAATGAAGAACATTGAGAATCAATTAGGACATATCTTTACTGTGCTTAATAATAGACCTTCTGGAAATCATCCAAGCAATGTTGAGATCAACACAAAAGATCAAAACAAAGAGCAAATCAAGGTTATTGAATTAAGAAGTGGAAAAGAATTGGAAACAAGAGTTCAAAAAGAAGTCAAAGTTGAAAGAGAGGAAGTGAACATTGAGAAAGATTCTAATAAGATATATCCTGACGACTATCCGTTAGAGCCAATGAAGATAACTATTGAAACACCACCTCCTTCTTTTCCTCAAAGACTAAAGAAATAGAACAGGAATAATAGATATCCAAAGTTTTTGGAAATCCTTAAGAAGTTAACGATTAATATTCCCTTTGTTGAAGCGTTAGAGTATATGCCTGATTATGCAAAGTTTATGAAGGACATTCTTAAAAGAAAACGAAAGTTCAAAGACCACGAGACTGTTGCACTTAGCAGTGAGTGTAGTGCAATTATTCAGAAGAAGCTTCCAGAAAAACTTAAAGACCCAGGTGGTTTCACTAGCCCGTGTGCTATTGATGAGAAATTTTTTGGAAGAACTTTATGTGATCTTGGAGCTAGTATTAACCATATGCCATTATCAACTTTAAAAAGATTGGGAATAGGAGACATTTCACCTACATCTGTGACTCTTCAATTAGGTGATCGTTCTATCACTTATCCTAAGGGAGTTGTGGAAGATGTATTAGTAAAAGTAGATAAATTTATCTTCCTTGTGGACATTATTGTATTAGATATGGAGGAAGATTAGGAGATTTTAATTATTTTGGGAAGACCATTCCTTGCTAGTATGAGAGCTATGATCGATGTTCAGAAAGGTGAATTAACTATGAGCGTTAATGATTAAGAAGTAACTTTAAATATTCTGAAATCTATGAAATACCCTTCAACTGAAAAAGATGATGAGTGTTTTCGAGGAAGTATGCGATTATTTGAGATAAGATCACTTTAAAGAAATATTTAAAGAAAACTTGGAAAGTGAGGATGAAGATGAAAGTGAAATTGAAGATGAATTGGACGATATGAAGAATGAAAGGTTAGAATTTGTTCAAGAAAGATATGAAAGATTAGATATTATGGAAAATGGAGATAAAAGTTTAATTCCATCTATCATTAGACCTCATGAACTTAAACTAAAAATTCTCCCTAATCATTTAAAGTATATGATTTTAGGAGAATCATCTACTTTACCAGTCATTGTATCTTCAGATTTAAATGAAAATCAAGAACAAAAATTATTGGACACCTTAAATAGATACAAAAAGACTTTTGGTTGGTCCATAGTTGATGTTAAAGGAATAAGTCCTTCGATCTGTATGAACTGAATTTTGTTGAATGAACAACATAAACCTAGAGTTGATCCATAAATGAGACTGAACTTAATAATGAAAGAAGTGGTTAAAAAAGAGATTTTAAATGGTTAGATGCTGGAATCATATATCCTATTTCTGATAGTGTTTGGGTAAGCCCAATTCATTGTGTACCTAAGAAAGGAGGAGTGACAGTTGATGTAACTGAACGAAATGAAATTATTCCGACAAGACAAGTCACTGGTTGGCAAATATGTATTGATTATAGAAAATTAAACGCCGCCACTAGAAAAGATCACTTTCTTTTACCATTTTTGGACCAAATGCTAGAAAGACTTGCGGGACATAAGTATTATTGCTTTTTGGATGGATATACCGGTTATCACCAAATACCTATTACTCCTGAAGATCAAGAGAAGACTACATTTACTAGCCCTTACGGAACTTTTGATTTTAGAAGGATGCCCTTTGGATTATGTAACACACCTGCAACATTTCAAAGATGTAAATGTCCATATTTAGCAAATTAATAGATGATGGAGTAGAAGTGTTTATGGATGATTTCTCAGTATTTGGAGACTCATTTGATGCATGCTTATGGAACTTAGAAAAAGTTTTGGAGATATGTGAAAGAACAAATTTTGTCCTAAACTGGGAGAAGTGTCAATTTATGGTTGCAGGAGGAATTGTGCTTGGGCATAAAGTATCTGATTATGACATGGAAGTAGATCCTGCGAAGATTCAAATTATAGAAAAATTACCACATCCAACAACTGTGAGAGGGGTAAGAAGCTTTTTGGGACATGTAGGATTCTACAGGCGATATATTAAAGACTTTTCAAAATTACCAAGTCTCTATATCAACTGTTGGAAAAAGATAGGAAGTTTAATTTTAATGATGAATGTGTTAAAGCTTTCGGTTTATTAAAGCAAAAATTAATTGCTGCTCCTATAATAGTTTCACCTGAGTGGGAGAAACCATTTGAATTAATGTGTGACACTAGAGATTATGCTATTGGAGTTGTTTTAAGCCAAAGACACAAAAAAATGTTTAAGGTTATATACTATGCTAGTAAGACTCTTACTGCTGCTCAAATTAATTATACTACTACTGAAAGCAAGTTATTAGCTATTGTTTATGTCTTTGAAAAATTTAGATTGCATTTGATTGGAACTAAATGCATAATGCATACTGATTATTCTGCTATTAAATATTTAATGCAAAAGGACGCCAAACTAAGACTGATTCACTGGATACTGCTAATGCAATAATTTGATTTTGAGATCGTTAATAGAAAAGAGATCGATAATCAAATAACTGATCATTTATCTAGACTTGAACAACCTAATTTGGATGATTTCGAAAGAGAGATCAGAAAAACTTTTCCTGATGAGCAATTATATAATATCATTAAAGTAAATTTACCGTGGTATGCTGATATTGTGAACTATATTGTTAGTAATATTATACCACCTGAATTTACAGTGCAACAGAGAAAGAAAATTATTCATGATGCCAAAGTTTATTTCTGGGATGATCCTTATCTGTACAAGCAATGTAAATATCTGATTATTAGGAGATGTGTGCCTTATGAAGAAACTGAAAGAATTATTAGAGAATGTCATGATTCTGAATTTGGAGGACATTTCAGAGTCGATAGAACTACACATAAAATTTTGCAATTTGGATTTTATTGGCCTACTTTTTTTAGAGATGTTTATAGATTTATCAAAACTTGTGATCAATGTCAAAGAGTAGGCAATATATCTAGAAGAAATGAAATGCCTCTTAACTTTACTTTGGAAGTTGAAATATTTGATGCTTGGGGATTAGATTTTATGTGACCATTTATACCTTCATTTGGAAATATTTATATACTGATTGCTATTGATTATGTATCGAAGTGGATTGAAGCAATAGCTTTACCTAGGTGTGATGCTAGAAGTATTTCGAGGTTCTTAATGAAAAAATAATTTCATAAGATATGGAATTCCTAAAGTAATTATCACTGATGCTACCACTTGCGCCGTTCAGCGCTACCACCCGCCATTTTTGCCCAAACCACTTTCTTCTACCTCCAGCCAAGGTCGATTTTCGCACCTAGGGCTCATTAGCATTGGGTTTAGAAGCGATTTCGTGGCCAGAAAAGTTCGGATTTCATTTTCTCTCGGTAAGAGCTTCACTTTAAACTAAATTTTTTGAATTTTTACCGTGGAAATCTCCTACATTAAAATGATTTAATATTTTGAGGTTTTAAGAAAAGATTTGGAGATTTTCCATGAGATTTGAGTTCTTACTTACTTAATTTACTTTGGAGACATTTACATTATGATTTTGGAATTTATTGGGATTAATTTGAAATTTTAGACAAATGGCTCCAAGATTGGCTAAGGGGAAGAGGAAGTTTGAATATGATGAGAGCATATTTGTTAGTTTTAAAGCTTATTCACGCTTTAGTACATCTCTTACTAACAAGAAAATGTATTTAAGAGCGAGCCTTTGAAAATCCTGGAGGAGAAATTGAAGAGTTGATAACGAGTTGTCAATGGGAGATTTTCTGTTGTTTTATTGCTGAAGCGATGTTGGGTATTGTTTGTGAATTCTATGCTAATCTCTACTATTCGGAGAGCAAGTATATTTTGGTTAGAGGTCAGATGGTTGAGTTTACCCCTGCCCGCATCAATGCATTATTTCAATTGCGAGAACCTTTCCGTTGCGAGTATGACACTCTTTCTATGTCGAACGAAGCATTAGATACGATTATAAAATTTTTGACAGATGAAAAAGGGGAATGGAAGATTAAGCAGAGGATGAGAATTAATTTCCCCCTTTCTACTCTGAATCATGTATTGAAAGCCTGACACTACTTTATTTTTGCGAGACTGCTACCCACCAACCATCACAACGAGGTGACTGTTGATAGAGCTGTTCTGAATTACTGTATTCAGAACATGAAGGAGATAAATATTAGGGGTTGTTATTCATAAAAGTATTATTTCTATTTCAAAAGGAGAGACTATAAGAGGACTGGGACGCCCTAGCTTGATTCATACCCTGTGTATTCACTTAGGTGTAGTAGTTGATGATAATGATGAGGTGATCCTCCCCCTGAAACCCATTAGCAAGCTGAATCTGAAGACTTATGCAGCCCATGTGAGTTGGAAATGGAGTAAGACATCTGATGAACCTTCCTCTAGTCGAGATAGACCATCTATATCTAGTGAGCCTACTCTGCATGATGTTATGGATCAGGTGAAGAGACTGTACACCAGAGTAGAGGGACTAGAGACAAGGAACAAGATTAATGATGATTATTAAGTGCAGTGGAGAGAGTACGAGATAGCCTACCATGACGCACATATGAGATTCTTCAGGGGTGATACTAGCACTGTGTTTCCTACATACCCTGACTATACTCCATACCAGCCTGATGAACCAGATGATGGTGATGCACCAGCTGAGGGTGATTGGTAGTGTTTTTGTTTTGTTTTATGTTTATTTGATGATGTAATTATGTGTTGTACTGTGTTTTTGTCATTGTATTGAACTTTGTATTTGGTTATGTGTGTGGTGAACTTGATGCTGAATTGTGATGTTTGTGATGAGATAGTATAGTTTATCTGTGTTTAGCTTGTTAGTTACTCTGTGATAGTACTTGTTGATTGTTTGTAATGTGTGCTTGATTTGTGGTAGTACATGTTGACATATGTGTATATTTTGTTAGTTGTTCTGTGGTAATACCTGTTAGATGTTTGTGTCCTGTTTAGTTGATGTTGTGTGTTTTTAGATTTCCTCATTTGAAAATTTCTAACCCATATTTGTGTATAGAAATGCTCTTAAATATTTCAGGCCTACTGTTCTAATATCTTAAGAAAAACCTGCTTAAACTCAAAGGTTTGAAAGCCCTGCATATGAGGTATGAATTAAATATGTTTATGTCTGTCTTTTCTTTCTTCCCATGTTAATTGTATTGATATTTAAAAATTTAAGTTTGGGGGAGGGAAAGAATTAACTGTTAATTGTCCTCAATTAAAAAGTTTTTTCAAAAATTATTAACATGATTTCCTGTGATAGAACTCAATTTAAGATAACTGTATTTTGATTTTATATAAGTATTTATGTGAAATTGAATGGAAGTATTTACTAATGAAAAGTAATTTTGTAGGCTAAGATGTTTGGTATAAGAGAATATGATTATAGTCAACTATTCAAAGTAAGAAAAACTGTATGTTTGGTATATTAATAATCTTAGAACTTTATGTGAATAGAAAAGATTGAGACTCTATGATGAATCGATAATGAACCTATGAAATGCATATAAGGTAAAGGATTGTGGTAAGTTTCAAATTTAGAGTGAGAAGGGTGAAGTTCAAAATCATTAAATGGTATCCAGATACTGTAATCGTCACTTGAAAAAGAAAAGAAAAAAGAAAAAAAATAAAAGAAAAAGAAAATAAAAAAAGCGAAAAAAAAGAAAAGAAAAGAAAAGAAAAGTGAGGAGAAGCTTGAGGAAATACCTAATAAAAAATTGGCTTCACTTGGACCAACCTAAAGGGAAAAACTTATTTACTTTCCTGAACTTATATGTGTGGAATAGTATCCTTACTAGTAGTGTTCTCATGAAATTATTTTCATGAAATGTTTTTAAGTGCCTTAATAGAACAATCTACAGACATTTCTGAAATGGATAGAAGGCTAGAACTCTTAGACTTAATTACTAGATATTCCTACACCTGCAGAATCTACTTGAACTATTCAAAGATCTTTCTAAAAGTTTCACTATTGTACTTATCTAATTCAGAATATTAGTATTATAGAAAGGAAAGTTCATTGAAGTGGATCATAATTTTATGTATTAACTAAAATTACTTGAGGATAAGTAATAATTAAGTTTGGGGGATCTTGATCCACTAAAAATTTGATAGGTTTTTACTATCCATTTCATAGCTGTTTTTGATGATATTGCACTTTAAAGGAAGATATTTTTCATGATTTCATGCAGGTACAATGATTAGAGGCCTTTAGAGCAAAAGGAAGGAAAAAAAGAGCAAATTTGGAGCAAAAAGGAGTTAAAGTGTAAAAGTTGAACCGGTGCCGAACGGCGCTCTACCTAACGCCGAACCACGCCCGTTTCCAGAGAGTTATTGTCCAAATGGCAGAAAATAGCGCTGAAAGGCGCCCTATCCAGCACCGAACCGTGCCCTATCTTGATTTCAAACTAGATTCAATGTATTTGGACAGATTTTGGAGGGATGCTTGCAAAAACTCATGAGAAATCAGTTATGGCCGAGTTTAAACCACTTTTAGGAGAGATTTCAGGGGGGGTGTGTGTGTTTAGTGAGTGGTTGAGAGTATAGAGTGTTAGGAAAGTTTAGAGAGAGTGATCCATGGTTTGGAAATTCTTTTCCAAGGAGTGTAGTAGAAGAGAGAAAGTGAGAGATTTCTTCTTCCTTACTTTTCTAAAGAGAGATTTGTGTGTTGTTGTAAGTGGTAGAGAGTAGAGAGTGTTAGGGAAGTTTAGAGAGAGTGATCTAGGGTTTTGAAATTCTCTTCCAAGGAGTGTAGTAGAAGAGAGAAAGTGAGAGATTTCTTCTTCCTTACTTTTCTAAAGAGAGATTTGTGTGTTGTTGTGAAGAAAGAAGATGAGTCAAAGGAATTCCTTGAGATTCGCTTGGGGAAGAGTTTGAGATTAGTAGTATTTTCTTTACTCTAATTATATGACATTGTTTTTATATATAAAATCCATGTTGTGTCATCCTTTCCTCATGAGTCTTGAGTAGATTTCTTTGTCTTTCTCCTTCTCATGTGATGTGTTGATGTTGTGAAATGGAAATGATGTGCCGATTAATTATGGATAATTTGTGATGATCTTTTCACATATAACTTCATTTAATTTTTGATCTGGCCAATTGAATTGTCAAAACTTGTTGGGAAACTTATGTTCCAAAAGGATTATGAGTTCCACAACTTAAGTGAAGATCACATTCGATGTCCCTGAATCAGGAACGTAATTAATGGGGTTTGAGTGCAAATAAATAGGGAAATATACTTTGATGGGCATAGAATTAGAGATTTTAGAGTGACAGGTTAAAATCCCCAATTTAGTCTTAAGATTTGGAAACCAAAGTGAGAGTTAGCCTTAAGGGGAAGGGAAGTGGGAGCTCTGGAGTGAGAGCCAGTATCCTCCTAGCTTAGCCACAAATTTGGGGACTAAAATTAAGACTAGCCAATCTTCTTTATACACTGAAATATGGCTAAATAATAGGATTGCTCTCATTTGGCACAATACATTTGCATCACTGATCTATGTCACAATAATCAACACATTAACATTGAAAAGGATGAAGACTCTTTCTTGCAACTGTGTTTAGTTATAAATTTAGTGTTGTGTGTTAGTTTAACTTGTTGTTGCATACTTTAGTAGTAATAGTAACTTTTACTGTTTGCACCTATTTCAAAAATCAAAATTACTTGCAATTGTGTTGTGATTTGAATAGTGATTTCTGCTCTACACCTTGAAATTAATTGCCTCTTTGTGGGATCGATATCTAGGACTCCATTAGAGCCCTTTATTACTTGAGCGATACGTATACTTGCGTTAATTGTGTGACTCATTTTGAAAATCTAAATTAATATAAATATAAATCTGAGTTCCTAAATTTTGGCAAATTTAAAAAGTCACACCACCGACCATAACTGTCCGCTCTACATTTCTCTCATTATCGGTAGATTCCTGATTTCCAGAGTTTTGGTAGATCATGGAGCTTCACTTAACATAATGAGTCTACGGACGTTAGCTCACATTAACATTGATGCATGAGAGCTCACTACGGATAAGATGGTGCTAAGAGGATTTAATTAGAAAGGAGAAAGAGCCCTCAGATTTATAACACTACAGATAAAAGTTGGAGATCTAGTAACAACCACAAAATTCCATGTCATCGATGCAAAAACATCGTTCAACACCCTGCTTGGTCGACCGTGGCTTCAGGAGTACAATACGGTCTCGTCATCGCTTCACTAATGCATTAATTACTAAAAAGATGGACAAGAACATTGCATTAAGGAAGACTTAAAATTGTTATCAATACATGAAGTGGGCATTCACGAAGATGCTGAATACTACACTCCCCTAAAGAAAATAACATTTTTAAGAGAAAGTGTGCCAAATGAGACTGAAGATTCAGAAGGAACACCAGGACGGGACCATTCACCTCCACTTCAACGATCTCCCACAACTCTTTTGCAACGAGTTGGTGGAAGTTCTCTTAGCCCACACATCCGAGGTCAAGGTTGGGGACGCGGGCGAGGGATAACTCACTAGATTGTTGAGCAGTTGAAGCTAACTATCAACATCGACGTAGAAGGAAGCTCTGAAGAAGATGAATTCATGAAAGAAATGATGATGATAAGTTAGAAGAAGCAGCAGTTCAAAATCTATTTGGATGACATAGAAATGAATGAATATGAGTCAATGTACAATCAGATTAACCATTATGTTCAAGCCATGACCCTAACTCCGATCCATCCTTAAAATATTGAGAGTATGAAGGAAAATGAAGTCTATAATGGTGGTTTTAAATCGATCAAGTTTTATCAGGCTTCTCCTTCTACTTCTAAACCATGTGTAATTGTGAAAGAAAACAATTCTAATGAATTAATGGAATTACATTTTGGTTACTTTTCCCAGTGTGTACAAAAATTAATTTAAGGACATGTGCCAAAGAAAATGCCGAAAGGAAAGAATCATTTGAAAAATTATAGATTGTAAAAGGAAAGAATCTCAATTCAAATGAAGGTCTTGGGTTTGGTATGATAGGATGGCTCCAAATTTTGCATGGTTGTTACTAGTAAGTCAGAAGAAGATTGTTTCAACATCAAAGATGATTATGAAGATCAACCGTTAGATGATGCTATGCCAGAATTTGAAGAAGAAATCAAATCAACAGTAGATGAACTAAAGGAAATTACCCTCAAAACTGATGAGCAGCCTTGACCAACTTTTATAATTTTGCTACTCAGTGAAGAAGAATCTACAGATTTAATGAAGCTATTGTCATAATTCAGAGATTGCTTTGCTGGAGCTATGACAAAATGTCAGGATTATCTCTAGAGGTTGTAGTTCATGGACTCGAAGTAGATAGAAGTACAATTCTAGTAAAGAAAGCTCTCGGAAGAATGCACCTCGATATAAAGCAACAAATCATAGCCGAGCTGAAGAAATTGATAGAAGATAAGTTTGTATTAGAGGAATATTACCCTGTGTGGTTAGGTAACGTCGTGCCCGTGAAGAAGAAGAAATAGCAAATTTGAGTATGTGTCGACTTCAGGGATTTAAATAAAGCATGTCCAAAAGATAAATTTTCGTTACCGATACCAAAACTAATGGTGGACATAGCATCGACGCACGAGATTTTCTCGTTAATGGATGGATCGTCAAGTTACAACTATATCAAGATGGCTCCAGAAGAAGCGACGCTCACAGCATTTAGAACGCTGATTGGGATCTACTGCTACATCGTAATGCCCTTTGGTCTGAAGAATGCTGGAGTAACATACCAAAGAGCAATGATGAAGATCTTTGATGACCTCATTCACAACCAAGTTTAATGCTATGTGGAAGACTTGGTCATCAAGAGCAAAGCGAAAGATAACCATTTATATGATTTGAGGATCGTATTTGAAATATTACGACAATATTAACTCAAGATGAATCCCTTAAAGTGCACCTTCATCGTTACTTCCAGGAAATTTCTAGAATTTGTTGTCTGTCATTGGGGAATCAAAATCTACCTAGAGAAGATTAAAACTATCATAGAAATGCCTCCTCCCAAATCCTTAAAATAACTACATCCCTTTCAAGGCAAATTGGCATACTTAAGACTCTTTATATCTAATATGTAAGGAAGGTGTCTACCCTTTTCGAATCTACTTGGAAGGATGTCAAATTCATTTGGGGAGAGCCGTGCCAGCGGGCTTTCAAAAACATTAAAAGATACCTAACGACACCTCCTGTTTTAGTAGCCTCTATCCCAGGTCAACCGTTGATACTTTATTCCACGGCCTTAGACGAGTCCCTCGAAGCCATACTTGCCTAAGTTAATGATGAGGGTAAGGAAAACACACTCTACTACCTAAGTTGGTGTCTAATACTATGCGCCTCCAGGGTCTGTTATTTTTTTGCGTGTTTTATGTTTGAGTATACGAGCACAAATAAGAGGTTTTACGCAAGTATACGTATGATTCAAGTACTAAAGGGATCTAGTGGAGTCCTATTTATCGATCCCATATGGAAGCGAGGTAAGAGGTCCTCAGTTAAATTTTAATCTACTACTATCAGGCCTTAGTTTGGAAGATCAATTTAAGTGGTATTTCTAACATGTACTCTTAAAGGTAAGTATTATGTTTAAAACAACTAATAACTACTCTTAAAGGAAAATATTAATTCTAATGATAACCCTTTCTGAATGAATTGGTTTGGAGAATTTTGAGATGTTTAAAACTACTATTCCTATGTAGTGAATTGGATAAAGTTTAGGAGTGAGATACATTAAATATTGTATGTGCTAAATAGGATCAATCCTATTCTTTACCCTCTTCCGAGTGCATAAAGAAGATTGGCTAATCATAGATTTAGTCCTAAATCCATGGTTAGTCTGGGAGGATACCAGCTCTCACTCCAAAGTTCTCACTTTTCTTCTCCTGAAGGCTAACTCTCGCTTTAGTTTCCAAGCTTTAGTTTCCAAGCTTTAGGACCAAATTAGGGATTTTAACATGTCACCCAAAAATCTCCAATTCTACACCCATCAAAGTATAGATCCCACTTTAATTGCACTCAATCACATGGATTACATTTTCATCCATGAAATTGAATGTGGTTCCACTTTTTTGAGAATTACATCGCACTCTCGGGTCTTAATGTAATTACAACGAATTTTAACACTACAATGGGCACTTATTGTATTGTAAATGAAGTGCAAGTAAAAACCATCACATTTATATTTAAAACTTCTTCTGAAATGCATCCCAGTATCCTAAACATGAATCCTACTTATTGTAAAAGAAAAGTAAAAGGAAAATAATGACATAATCTTCTAATACCACTATTTTCAAATATGAAGAAAGAGTAAGAAAGACACATCACAAAACATGAAGAAACACAACAGAAAACTTCATTACATCAAAGCAAATCCACTAAATAAGTGTTTACAAAATCATCAGATAATGAAGAACACAATACTTAGCTTTTTCCATTTGAAAGAAAGATGAAAATCTCTCCCACAAAGTCTCCCACCGATCCATGCAATGGTAAAACATTCCCTTACAGATTCTCTTAAAATTTCCTCAAAAATCTCTCTAAAAAGGTAGAAGGTAGAAATCTACATTTCTACTCATATTCTAAGATCTCTAAATATTCTCCACGTTTTACCACTCACACACACCACTTTTTTGACATAAAATCACTCTATTATAGTGTAGGGATGAATTTCCTAAGAGTTGCCTCAAGAAACTTTCCAAAAAGCATCTAGATTCAATGTATATGACCAATAAGCATCCCTGGCACTGTCGGCGCCATTTTTGGGTGCTATTGGCACAAAAAATTATGACTCTCAGGATTCTGGCTCCACTATTTTGCTCAATTTAGCTCCGTTTTGGCTTCGTTTCGCCCCATTTCAGTTATGTTGCATTCCTAACATCTTCAACTACAAGATAAGCATAAAAACAACCTTTTTTAAAGTGTAATTCTATTCAAAAATATGCAAGAAGTGTAAAGTAGATTAAGCATAAAAAGACATCGAAATGTGTCAAGCCAAAATTTGTTTTCTTGCTCGTTTTTGCTCAAAATTGCACCGTATTTGCTTCTTTTTTTATTCCAAAATCCATTTCTTGTACCTAAAATCCAAAAAATGTAAAATGCTTTCCTCTAAAGTACAATATCAATAAAATTAAGCATAAAATGTATATGAAAAATCAAGTATTTTTTAGGTGTGTCAACTCCCCAAAACTTAACAGTTACTTGTCCTCAAGTATCACTATAAATTTAAAAATGACTTGTAGTTGTTGGTTTAAGTAGAGTTTCTTAAAATTTCATCTCAGAAATATTATTGTGTAACTTAGAATAAAGTCTAGCAAATCAACCTAGAACTAGAGTGTAAGAATATCTCATATTCAACTTAAGAATCTTGATATTAGATTTACTTCAAAAGTTATTGAAATTTGTCAAACTAAATATTCATAGAGAGTATAAAAATATAATTTAAGCACCTTATCTATACCAATTTGACCAATAATTTTAAATATGAATTAGCCAAGGATTGTTTTTAAGTCTTTTCCTTTAAAAAGTTTCAAGTGAAACCAATTTTTGATTAGGCTTATTCTCAAGCTTCTCCTCACATATTTACTTATATTTCTTTTTTCTTTCTTTTCTTTTTCTTTTTTTTCATGATCTTTTTATCCTTACTCCTTTTTTTCTTCTTTTCTTCTTTTTTTAATGTGAGGATTACTATATCTGGATAGACCTTTAATAATTTTGAATTTCAGTATCCACTGTCTAAAATTCAAAACACAAAATTTTCCTTCACTTTTAAAGTGCAAGTATTAAGTTGAAAAAGGTTCTAACAAAGGCTCAATTTTTATTAAGTATAAATATAAGAATTTTAGCTTTTCAGATATTCAACTCCTTTTCTTCATAAATAGTAAAATCATTTTCCCAATGTTTCCTACAAAATATCTTAACTCTAAAACAATTTCTTCACAAAGTATTTAAACTAAGTTTTTTTTCTAACATTCCTAAAATCAAAATTATAGTAACCTAAAGATAACACCACATACCACAAGTCATTTTAAAATTGATATTAAATTAAATATGGGCTACTGAGGACAAATGACCCGATATAAATATAAGCGTACTAAAATCTTCTTCCATGGCAACGGTGCCAAAAACTTGACCCGAAGTCCTCTGAAGATCAACGTACTAATTAATGCTTTCAAAAATATATGTTATAAATAATAATAGCTACTAGTGTATATAAATATAATTTTATGGAAAATATTTTACACACTTTAGGGGTTCTACGCAAGTATACGTATCGTTTCGAAGTAATATAGGGCTTTGAAACAAAGACCCCGATATCGTTCCCACGAGGAGAGAGATACGAGATCTTTAAATATTTTTATTTTAAAGTATTTCTTTTATAATAAAAAATAATATATCTTTAATTTACTAGATGCGATAATAAAGCGAAATAAAATAATTGATGTAAATAGCAATAAGAAAGCAACTTTCTTCCTTTCAATTAATCCAAGATTTTTTAATATAAAATAATATTCGTGGAAAATATAAATTTTTGGTATTGTGCCAAATAGAAGCATTCATATTCTTTACCCTTTGATCCAGGTGCAAAGAACATTGGCTAGCATATAGATCGAGTCCGGATGTATTGTTAGTAGAATGGGTTAATCCAGAGCTCACACTACTTAGATGTCCAAGGGTGGCTATGGTCGGCCCTACTAGTGACTCTTTCCTTTTCTATAAACCAAATCATAAGATTTTAGTCTGTCACTCTAAAAAGTTATCAATTCTACGCCCAATATATAACATCATCCTATTTATTTGCACTTCACCTTGAATAACCCGCACAAGGCCTTCGACTACCCAAGAATTCATGTGATATCTACAAGTTAAGAATTTATCTCCTTCTAGGTCTCAAAACTCTTCAACAGGTTTTAACAATTTAAATGGTAAATTTAAATAGTAAATTAAGAACCGGTATTAATATCATCACAATGTTTTAAAAATATATGATTTTTAATTCTCCGACGAATTTTGTATTATCTTATTTATCTTTTCATAATTGAAAGGAGAAAGAAAAGTAACTACTCAGAACACATTGAAATTAAATAACAAAACATAATAAATAAACTTTGAATCAAAATAAAATACTTATCTTAGATGTTTCTCCTACTGAACTTCTGATCCATACTGACTCCACAGCGTAATGAACTACAGATTCACCAACTCTTTCAAACTCTAAATACAAACTCTAAAATAAACTCACTAATTTATGAAGGAAATTAAAAAAGGTGGCCCTAATATGATCTCTCTAATTCTCTCTAGATTGGACTCTAGATAGGGAGGGAAGATGGGGTGTTTTTCTCTGAAGGAATACCCTCCTATTTATAGGCTTCAAGGGTTGCCTCAAGGCACCTCTTCAAATATGTCCACATTCAATGAATCTTCTAGAAGGTGTGTCTGGCGCCTAGGCGCCAGACACCGCATCCAGTTCTTTGCACCTCTTCACTTTTGATTGCACCTCTTTACGATTAAAACCATTTTGAAGCGTCCAAATACATTGTATCACATGTCCTATAAACCAGGAACAACTGCCAGTCTTCTAGAAGGTCCAATAACCACTCGCACCGTCGAAATAACCGCCCAAACGTCGTCAAAAACTTAACGGTTTTTGTATGGTCGGCGCTTAGGCGCCGGACTGCGGCGCTGGCGCTGAGCCAGATAATTTCGATAATTTTGCATTTTGACTCTATTTTTGCTCTTTTTTGCTCCTTTTTGTTCCTTTTTCATATTTTTCTCCTTCTTGAACATTTTTGCATCACCAACATCCAAAAACACAAAAATACCTTTCATTAAAGCATAATATCCTTAAAATTTAATAAAAATCAAGGCATAAAAATAGGTATTTTTTTCTTGGTTCAAAATCCCCAAAACTTAAACGTTACTTGTCCTCAAGTAACCCTTTTTACTACATAAAATGTATAACATTTGGAATAAAAAGGTAAATATTTAAGACTCCTTATGATTTTTGATTTTATAAAGGCTTTAGTAAATCATTAACCAAATATCACTAACTAAGTTTAATTTTAAGAATTTAAAGAATATTCTAACTACCAAATCATAAGACTTCAAAATTTTTTCATTCACTTCTAAAATAATTGTAGTTTATTGTATTAAGATCATATAAATTATTCACAAGAAAAAGATCTTCATGAAATTTTTTTCTAATAAAAATACATGCATAAAAATTAAGTAATATATGTAATCAGTTTTCTTTTTATAAGTTAATTCAAGTGAAGCCAATTTTTGATTAGGCATTTCCTCAAGCTTCTCCTCTCTTTTTCTCTTTTTTTTATCCCTGTTTTTTTTTTTTTTGTAAGAGAGGATTACTTTATCTGGATAGCCTGTTAATGGTTTTGAACTTCACTATCCTTAACTTATATTTTCAAACTTATACATTTTCACTTAATTATTATAACATACATAGATTTCAAAAAGAATTTCAATCTATTCTTTTTCGAGTTATAATTTTTGATTTCTTAATACTTCTAAAATTCAATTATCTCTATTATGAATAGAAAAATTTCTTAATCTTATTCTTCTTTAAGTTGAATAATTCTATTCTTAAATCAATCAAAGTTATTAAAATTTTTGATTAAGTCCACTAAATTATTTATAATTTCAAAAATTTAAGTGATCTTAAATAGATTCTTCTTTCCTCATGTTATGTTAAAAAAAAAATTAATTTTTTTAAAAAATATTAGTTCTTAAAGGACAAATAAAATTTAAATTTGAATGTATTTTCCCTTTCCCCCAAACTTAAGTTTTGGTCTATCATGAAATTTTTTTTTAAAGTATGAGAGAAAGAAAAACATAATTTTAAAAAGGAATTTTTATAAGTATGTAAAAAAAACATTCTAGAAAGAAAAATTTACTTCTACACATGCTTTTATGAATAATACTGAAATAATGAAGTAGGTATAAAAGTAAGCAGGCTCATTAGTAATTAAATTAAATGACTATACTACTTATAATAACAAAAATAGAACAACAATACTAACTACTAAATAGTAGGCTGAAACAGAAATAAACATAAATTTATCCAAATTTCAATCTTAACCACAATACATTAAAAATACTCTAACAACAGTCTTAACACCCAACAATCCATACAAAGTACATAAACAAATCTAAACTAGCAAACAACAAACAAAAATCAATACTAGCAAATAAACTAAACTAACAACAGACTTAGAACAATTCAGACGTAAATCAGGCCACTAATCACTGTCTGTAGCCTCATTATCGTCATCATCACCAAAAGAAAACTCAACATCCTTAGGATCAACATATGGTGAAAATCTAGGACGGGTAGGAAGCCGAACATCATGCTCTCCCTTCGAGAATCTAACGAGAGCTTCATCATACTCGGCATCGTAACTAATCTTCCTACGGGTATACTCGGATAAATGATTAATTTTCTTATCGATAGAATCGATTCGCGATGAAGTTTGAAATAACTCATGCTCTGTTGCTCTATAACCGATCATGCATCGATTCCTAAAAACTAGATGGTGGCTCGAGCGGTAGAAGTAGAAGGTCCGGAAGTGGAAGGTCTACCGAAGTGTGTGCGAAGTAGAAGGAGCGGTCGATCTCTTCCCTCGAAGACGATCATAAATACTAACACTCTCCGCCGATTGGCTTGGTAGACTTCAGCTTCTCCTCAGAAATATCAGCAGTGACTCCATTGCTAACACATAAAGAATAGATCAAAGATGGGAATCCCAATCCCACAGAAGTGCTGGATTCAGCAGTAGACTCTACAGAATCATAAATAATACTGCCGACATCTATCAACTTCCTCTCCTGAATGTAATAGTTCAGGATAGCTCTTTCTCTGGTAAATTCACTCAGGTGGTTGGAAGGTAGAAGTCTCGCAGAAATAAAATAATGCCAAGCCTTTGAAACACCATGTCAGCATATTTTTAGGTTGTGTGTTGTATTTTTAAAAGGGGTCGCCTAACAGAAATTGTCGGCGAATTTTAGATTTTAAATTTAATTTAGATATAGATATAAATTTAGAAAGAAGCACTTGATTTTTTGAAAATAATTTTAAGTTTGAAAATTTTAAGATATGAAATAAAACTGATCTCATATCCCAAATAGTTTATATAAACGAGCATAGGATAGATACACTGCTTGATGATGGGGCTCGATTAAATAAACTAGAAGATTTGTGACATCCGTTTGGTCTGTGAACCAATTTTATAAGCCGACAAGTTCCCCTATAGTTAATTACATCTTAAATGACAGGAATCATTTAAGAAAACTCTCCATAATGATCAGTGGGTTCGCTCTCAAGAATTTCAAAGTTTGTAGTTTTGAAAGGATTGGATTTTGGAAATTTCAATAGGGATTAGCTCAAATTTGAAATAGTTTATTTCAGGAGTCCAAAGGAAGAGAAGTAGGAGAAGCTGAGGATCCAAGAAGAATCTTGGAAACTTCCCAAACTATCCTATTGTTTGTCTTCAATTTGAAAGAATTATTCAATATTTCCATCCTGCCAATTTTAATTAATTAGGACTTATATTTGTATGATATAATCACACAAACAGCCTCGAAGATATGAGGGTTTATGTCGTACCGAACGACTACCTCGGAGTCCTAAGATCGGTTAGGGCTTAATTTACATGACATGATCATGCAAATGCCTAACAAAGAGTTGAGGATTTATGTTGCACTAGGCAAATTACCTCGAAGTCCTATGGCTTGGTTATTTAAAACTAAGATCTGTGTTTTGCTGATGATGATGGCCGTGCTGCCCACCATGCCCCGAGCTCCTTGTTGTTGCAGAGGTTTAGTTTTAGAAGGTGAAAGTCAGGAGGTGAGAGAAGTGTTCTGGTTTAGAAATCTTAAAGTCCAAATGTCTTTTAGTGTTTTAATTAAAACAAATCTTAAAGTTGTTTAAATAGAACCGATTAAGATCCCACGGCTCCGTCATCCCAGCACCGTTATTTTCATCGAATTCACTTAGTCCGGATGAATTTGCTAAACTCAATTGAATGAGTTCCACACATTCATTTAGGCACGTGGGAAATCCCGTTAGCAACACGTGGGTTACATCATCTGAGGTATTCCCGATCATTCAATAAGACATTTTAATTTAGTTGCAATTGTAGTTTTGTTGTTTTGTTTGTGATTAAATTTTGAGTTATTTTATATTTTGGAATGTTGTGGCGGTGAATTTTATCTTGTGGTGACTTTTAATTTAGTTTTGTTTTCAGTTCAGGGACTATCCTAATGGTTTTGGTTTTCACGCAACAGTCTTGTTTAAAATGCAAGAAAAAGTAAAGTACAGTGCATATAAGTAAATTGCAATAAAATAAAAGCGTACCTGGAGGGTCTTCCCGTCATCCCAAGCTGCACTTAAAACACATGTTAAGGCATTTAAATATTTCAACAAGTACCTAGGTAAAGCTAAGGGACAGGTTTTGGTTGTCTACCAAAGTCCTAGTCCTAGAACTAGTCATTTCCTATGACGTCTAAATTGTTGGTTTGGTTTAAGGAGGATTTTCTTCACCAAAGAACAATTAAATTCAAATGTTCTTCTAAACACCCCATCGTATCGAGGAAGTGTTTAAGATGAATCTTAAACATCTTTTTAATACTTCTGGGATTATTTTGAGTTCAAATAAATTTAGTTGCACGGGTGAATTAATCATCCAGGAATTTAGTTAAGCTTTGTCTCTTGCTCAGTGAACCTGGGTATTTGATTACCTGATGAATGAAGTGACATCTCACTTAATACTCTATTTAAGAGTTATGATAATTAAAGCCTTTAAGGGCAAGTCGGGTTGTTGATAATTTTAATCATTCTTAGTTTGAAGTTTGAGTTAATGATTTAAAGTGATTTAATTTAATTATGAGGTTTTCATTAATAATTTTAAGTTTGGAATAGTATTCAAATTATTTTAGATTTAATTTAAATCTTTACACTTTCAATTACCTTAGTATTTCAGATTGATGTTTATGTTTTAAATTTACTTAGATAGAAAGAGGTGTTAGAATTATTGATATGTTTCGATTTAACTCTTAATGATTTCATTTAGGTTTGTTGTTAAATGATTTTAATTTAATTTAATTTAATTTAATTTGATTTTAATTTAATTTAACTTAATTTAATTTAATTTAATTTAATTTAATTTAATTAATTTAATTTAATTTTAGTTTCAATATTTTAAATTTATTTTAATTTAATTGTTAAGGTGTTAATTTAATTTAAATTTTTGACTTGACTTAATTTAATTTAATTTAATTTAATTCCAAGATTTTAAATTTAATTTTAATTATTATTTTAATTTTTAGTTAAGAACTAAATATTGTTAAAGTGACTTATTTAGGAATTTTTAAATTAAAGAATAAATATCCTCTTAATAATATCCCTATTTTAATAGTCCAAATTTAAATATATTCTTAAAGCCCAATTTGGACCCATGACCCAAACTTAGCCCAAACTCACCCAATTCAACTCCAATTAACCCCAAATCTTTTCTAAACCTTCCTTAACATTCCAACAAACAAAACACTAACATGATTTGCCCAAAATTTAGACCCAAACCCCACTCAAATTCAACCTAAAATCAAAAAGCCCAATTTTGACCTAAACCTAAACCTAACCCAAATAAACCCAAACCTCAAAATCAAAACCCAACCAAAGCCAAAACCTCTTTGAAACACTCCCATAAACATTTCCCAACATTTATTCTACATCAATTTCAACCCTAGCCCAACATTGGCCCAAGTTAGCCCAATTTGACCTATTTTGGCCCATTCACCAAGGAAGCCCAAATTCAACCCAATTCAAACCCAAATCACTCCCAACTTGCCTCAAATCACTCATGACACATCCATGAGCTAAACCCAACATTTGTTTGGCCCAATCCTTCACAAAATTCCCATTCATAAATTTATTTTCAAACCAAAAGCCCATTTTCTTTAACCTTCCTAAAAGCCCAAACTTCATGCTAAAGCCCATATGACAAATTCTTCTCATCATACCCTTAATTAAAATCATCCCTAAGTTCAAATCAATCATCAAATGGTTCCAAATCAAGACATATGCCAAATCCCATCAAATCACTCCTAAATTACCAAAATTCATAAAACCTCTTTCATGAAAGTTGACTTAGCTTTTTCCAAGCCAAAGGTGAGCCATGAAGTCATGCATGAGCCACATGTGAGCCATGAAAGCCTTGGACACTTCACCATACCCAAAATGGCAAGAAGAGGGGACCCTTTAATGATTCTCTTAAGAGTGATTAACCACTCCCATGTCTCCCCTAACTCTTGCTTAAGCTAATTGTACTTGGATTGTGACTTGACCCCACTAATCAAGCTGATCCAAGTGACTTTCCCTTCAGCCCAAATTGGCCTTGGAGGGTGAACCTAACCCAAAACCAAGGGTTGACCCATTTAGACCCAAAACTAGCCCTTTCCCATTCCACTTTGATTCAAACCCTTTACACATGTCCATGGCCGATTGATTGCACAAACCTCCGACCCCGACCCACTCGGACTCGAGAGTGACCCATGCTACGCGGCCGCCCGCACAGGTCGCCGGAAAACACCATGGCCGAGACCTTGGGAGGAGCCAAACTTTGGAATTCCACCTCGTCGAGATGCCCCATGCCCAATAGCCACCATGGTCGTTCTTCCCTTGACCCAAGCAGTCGATCCCAAGCCCTAACTCCCACGAGAGGCCCTCCACCCTCTCCTATTTAAACACCACCCCCTCTCGGCCATGAGAGGTGCTGAACCAAACCTTAAGGAAAATGCGCAAAATCATTCCGGATCACTCTCCACACATAGAGCACTTGATCCCCAGCTGAATTCCAGCCCCGATTCCCTCCGAGTGAGCTCGATTTCGAGCTCGAGCTTTAGCCCAAAAACCGGGACACTTCTTCACGGTGGATCAATCTTCAAATTGATCGGTCCTACACCTTCACCGGACCGAGAGGAGAAGTTTCCCACCGAAAGCCCCATCCCCGAGGCCACCCGGTTATTCCGGCCTCCAAGCTTTGTGATCGGGCGTGGTCACTTTCATAGCTAGGCAATTCACCGGGCCAAGGGACTTCATCCGGAGCTTACTTGGACCCAATCGAAGGTGACACAACTCTCGGATCGAAGCTTCACTTCTGCGAGCAAAGGTATGGACTCACTCTTCTTCCCGAGCTTCCAGAGATTCTCCTTTTAAATTGAGTCGATTTAAATACATGTTTACCGTATGGATGTGTTCGTCTCCTCGAAGACGAATCCATAGAGCATAAGAACACGAAAATCCGTTGAGAATCGAGTGAGAAATTAGGGTTAGAAGGTTGACGGTCACAGGTGCACACCAGTTGTAGACAATGACTGGGAGCCATCGGATCGAGCGTGTATCGAGCGGACGGTCTGGATCGAGCCGGACAGCGCAATGGTGCATGAACCGCGGGCCCCTGGAACGCTGAGTCGGATGGCGTCGCCGAATCAGGAGACGACGCGTGGCCTTTCGGAGCTGCCGAGGATGGCGTGGCGCCGCGCGGATAAGTAGGAAAATAGGCTATTTTTCTATTTATTTAATTACCAGAATTTCAAAAATTCATAACTTTGTGTAGAAAAATCAGAAAAATAAAATAAAAATACCCTCTTGCTCAGTGAACAGAGGAGAATAATGTGGAAAAGAAATCATTTAATTTTATCAAGTATTTTATTTTTAATAATTTATTTACTGTCTGCATTTTTTTAGTTCTCCATGCATATAGGAAATTCACCATGGCATGAGACCATAGGGGTTTTGAAGCCTCTGAATTTGGGAACATTCCCTGAATTTTCCAAAGTCAGAGGCCATCCCTATGAGAAGTTATTGATTTTTCAAATTCATGTTACTCGTTTTGAGTATTTTAAATCCAATAATTAGCATGTTGTGAAATAAATTCTATGAAAATTTGGTGATGTTTCTTATGACCGAGAGGACCCTAGGAAAAATAGGTTTTGAATTAATTCACTTGGAATGACCCTAATTGGCTTAAACACCCAAAATAGGTCTTTAATTAATTAGAGCTAATCATACATCAAATTGACTTGAAATCAATTCTCCACTGACCTTTAGGATCAGAGGAACCCACCATAAAAATTTGAAGTCAATTGGACTTGGTTAGCCCTACTAAATGGGTTGATTAAGCCATTTAGCCAATTTAAACTTTGAAAATTCATAACTTTCAAAATACTTTTCAAAAATTCACCAAATTGGTTTTGGAGCCTCTCTGATATTAGGGAATTTAAGAAAATTAAAATTTCAATTTTCTAAAAAGTTGATTTTTTGTATTATTTTAATATTTTAATAATTAATAAAATAATAAAAATCACAAAAATAATAAAATTCACCAAAATGTCACATTTTGAATTTTAGTCACTTAGGAACAAACCCCATATTTTTTCTAGGTCTCTATGATGAGTTATTAAATTTTAAAGCCCTAGGGTAATTTAAAAAAAAATGTATTTTCTAGCATTTCCATTAAAATAATTCTAATAAATCAAAGAAAAATCAGAAAATTATAAAAATTGATTCTCTGATTTCCTTGATATCAGAGAGATTTTTGAAAAATATAAAATTCATTTTTCAAACTTTATTTTATTTTTAAATTAATTAATACTCCAAAACTCAAAATAATTATAATAAAAATAATGTAATTCAAAAAATCACCAAACTTGGTTCACGTGGTCCTCTAGTCATTAGGAATGTCCCATAATTTTCTTAAGGACAGAAACTTTTCCTTGGTCATATTATTAAATTTTCATTGGAAATCCTTATTTTCCACCAAAAATAATTACATAAATAAATTAAATACAGAAAAATCACATTTTCTCCTCTAATGTCTTTATTGACATATGAGTGAAGTCACATAAAAATTTCAAATTCATTTGAGCTCAATTTAGTGAGTTATGAAATTATTAAGCTTGAAGGGCAAAATGGTAATTAAAATTTTAACCCTTAATTAAAACTTTAGGCTTAATAAAATGAAAGAGTAAAATATTTGATTCTAATCTGACTTGGATGATTGAAATTTAAATAATTAAAGGGTAGAAACCTGTTAAACAATTTAAAAATAATTGAAATGAACTTTAATTAAATAATTGATTAAATTTGGAAGAATAATAAAATTGGAATTATTAAAATAGGGATGTTACTAGGAAGAAATTTGTTCTTTAATTTAAGAATCCCTAAATTAATCATCTCAATAATATTTAATTACTAATTAAAATGATAATTCAAATTTAAGATTTAAAAATGCTAAAAGACTTAATCATTAAATTGAATTAAATTAAATTATTTAAATTAAACCTTTTAAAATAAAATATTAAATTAAAATTAAAAATAAAATCAAATTTAAATTTAAATTAAATTAAAATAAATTAAATTAAATTAAAATAAATTAAATTAAAACATATTAAATTAAATTAAATTAAAATATATATTAAATTAAATTAAATTAAATCAAATTAAATTAAATCCAATTAAATTAAATTAAATTAAATTAAATTAAATTAAATTAAATTAAAACATATTAAATTAAATTAAATTAAAACATATTAAATTAAATTAAATTAAATCAAATTAAATTAAATTAAATTAAATCATATTATATTAAATTAACTTAAATTAAATTAAATTAAATTAAACCGCATTAAATTAAAATTGAATTAAATTAAATTAAATTGAACTAAGTTAAATTAAATTGAATTAAATATAACATCACCTAAGATAAAAAAAAAAGAATTCAAAAATAAATCTAAAACAACTTGAACACTATTCCAAACTTAAATCCATTAACTAAAATTAAATCATAAACCATTTGAACATCCATTTGCCCTCAAAAGCTCGTGATGTCATAACTCTTAAAAGGAGTGTTAAATGAAGTGCTACTTCATTCATAGGATATTCAAATGTCCTAGTTCACCGAGCAAGATAACAGCAAAACTTGAATTCTCGGACGATTAATTCATTTGTATAATTAAATTCATTTGGACTTAGAATAATCCTAGAAATATTGAAAAGATGTTTAAGATTTGTCTTAAGCACTTCCTCGATATGATAGGATATTTATAAGAACAATTGAACTTAATTGTTCTTTGATGAAGAAAATCGTCCTCAAACCAAAATACAAGAACCTAGACGTCATAGGAAATGACTAGCTATATGATTAGGAACTTGGTAGAAAACCATAACCCTTCCCTTAGCTTTACCTAGGAACTTACTTTGAATGCTTAAATATTCTAAGCGTGTTTTAAGTGCGGCTTGGGATGACGGGAAGACCCTCCGGGTACGCTTTTATTTTATTGCAATTTACTTTATTGCAATTTATTTAATCGCATCGCACTTACTTTTCTTGCATGATAAACAATCGTTGCATGAAAACCCACACCTTTAGGATAGTCCCTAAAAGCTGAAACCAAAACTAAATTAAAAGTCATTGCAAGATAAAATTCACCTCCACAACATTTCAAAATATAAGACAACTCAAAATTTAATCACAAACAGAACAACAAAACTACAACTACAACTAAACTAAAACGTCTTGTTGGATGATCGGGAATACCTCGGATGATGTAACATACGTGTTGCTAACGGGATTTCCCACGGTCTAAATGAAAGTGTGGAACTCATTCGATTGAGTTTAGCAAATTCATCCGGACTAAGTGAATCCGATAAAAATAACGATGCCGGAAGGATGGAACCGTGGGATCTTAACCGGTGTTGTTATAATCAACTTTAAGATTTGTTTAATTAAAATATTAAAAACACCTGGATTTTAAGATTTTCTCTAAACGAGAACACTTTTCTCACCTCCCGATTTATGACTTCTAAAACTAAACCACTACGACAACAAGGAGCTCGGAGCATGGTGGGCAGCACGGCCATCGTCATCGAGCAAAACACGAGTCTACTTCGACAAAACTTTCTTAGAATTAAATAACCAAGCTATAGGACTTCGAGGTAGTTTGCCTAGTGCAACATAAATCCTCAACTCTTCGTTAGGCATTTGCATGATCATGTCATGTAAATTAAGCCCTAATCGGTCTTAGGACTCGAGGTAGTCGTCCGATATGACATAAACCCTCACATCTTCAAGGCTATTTGTATGATTTTATCATACAAATATAAGTCCTAACTAATTAAAATTAGCAAGATCAAAATATTAAATAAACATTAGGGCTTTCCTAAATCCAAGCCAAACAATAGGATAGTCGGGAAATTACCGAAGTTCGCTTCGAATCTGTGATTTCTCCTACCTTTCTTCCTTTGAATTCCCAAAACAAAATGTCCCAAATTTGATCCATTCCCTATTGAAATTCCAAAATTCAATCCATTGAAAACTTAAACTTTGAAATTCTTGAGAGCAGAACTACTGATTATTATCGAGAGTTTTCTTAGGTGATTCCCGTCACTTAAGATGTAATTAACTATAGGGGCTTGCCCTTATGGGGAATTTTAAGAACCCAGGTAATATAAACCCTGTTTAATGTTTTTCATATTAAAAAGGGGAATTTGTCGGCTTATAAAATTGGTTCGCAGATCAAACGGATGTCACAAACTTCTTTAGTTTATTTAATCGAGCCTCATTATCAAGCAGTGTGTCTATTCTTCGGGATAGATACACGGTTTGTAGTGCGGCGTTCGTTTATATAAACTATTCGTGATGTGAGATTAGTTTGATTTCATATCTTAAAATTTTCAAATTTAAAATTATTTTCAAAATCAAATACTACTTTTCAAATTATTTATTTAAATTAAGTTAAAATTCGCCGACAATTTCTATAGGCGACCCCCTTTTCAAAATAAAACACTCAACCTAAAAATAAGCCGTACAGTATCTATCCGAAGGATAGACACACAGCTTGACGATGGGGCTCGATTAAATAAACTAGAAGATTTGTGACATCCGTTTGGTCTGCGAACCAATTTTATAAGCCGACAAGTTCCCCTGTTTAATATAAAGGAATTAAACAAGGTTTATATTACCTCGGTTCTTAAAGTTCCCTATAAGTGCAAGCCCCTATAGTTAATTACCTCTTAAATGACAGGAATTATTTAAGAAAACTCTCGATAATGATGAGCGGTTTCGCTCTCAAGAATTTCAAAGTTTGAGGTTTTCAAAGGATTGGATTTTGGAAATTTCAATAGGGATTAGCTCAAATTTGAAACAGTTTATTTCAGGAGTCCAAAGGAAGAGAAGTAGGAGAAGCTGAGGATCCAAGAAGAATCTTGGCAACTTCCCAAACTATCCTATTGTTTGTCTTCAATTTGAAAGAATTATTCAATGTTTCCATCCTGCCAATTTTAATTAATTAGGACTTATATTTGTATGATAAAATCACATAAACTATCTCGAAGATATGAGGGTTTATGTCGTACCGAACGACTACCTCGGAGTCCTAAGACCGTTAGGGCTTAATTTACATGACATGATCATGCAAATGCCTAACGAAGAGTTGAGGATTTCTGTTGCACTAGGCAAATTACCTCAAAGTCCTATGGCTTGGTTATTTAAAACTAAGAAAGTTTTGCTGAAGTAGATCTGCGTTTTGATGATGACGATGGCCGTGCTGCCCACCATGCCCCGAGCTCCTTGTTGTTACAGAGGTTTAGTTTTAGAAGGTGAAAGTCAGGAGGTGAGAGAAGTGTTCTGGTTTAGAAATCTTAAAGTCCAAATGTCTTTTAGTGTTTTAATTAAAACAAATATTAAATTTGTTTAAACAGAACCGATTAAGATCCCACGGTTCCGTCATCTCGACACGGTTATTTTCATCGAATTCACTTAGTCCAGATGAATTTGCTAAACTCAACTGAATGAGTTCCACACTTTCATTTAGACCATGGGAAATCCCGTTAGCAACACGTGGGTTACATCATCCGAGGTATTCCCGATCATTCAACAAGACATTTTAATTTAGTTGCAATTGTAGTTTTGCTGTTCTGTTTGTGATAAAATTTTGAGTTATTTTATATTTTGGAATGTTGTGGCGGTGAATTTTATCTTGTGGTGACTTTTAATTTTGTTTTGGTTTCAGTTTAGGGACTATCCAAATGGTTTTGGTTTTCATGCAACAGTCTTGTTTAACATGCAAGAAAAAGTAAAGTACAGTGCATGTAAGTAAATTGCAATAAAGTGAATTGCAATAAAATAAAAGCGTACCTTGAGGGCCTTCCCGTCATCCCAAGCTGCACTTAAAACACATGTTAAGGCATTTAAATATTTCCACAAGTACCTAGGTAAATCTAAGGGACAGGTTTTGGTTGTCTACCAAAGTCCTAGTCCTATAACTAGTCATTTCCTATGACGTCTAGGTTGTTGGTTTGATTTAAGGATGATTTTCTTCACCAAAGAACAATTAAATTCAATTGTTCTTCTAAAACACCCCATCGCATCGAGGAAGTGTTTAAGATGAATCTTAAACATCTTTTCAATACTTCTGGGATTATTTTGAGTTCAAATAAATTTAGTTGCACGAGTGAATTAATTATCCAGGAGTTTAGTTAAGCTTTGTCTCTTGCTCAGTGAACCTGGGTATTTGATTACCTGATGAATGAAGTGATATCTCACTTAATACTCTATTTAAGAGTTATGATAATTAAAGCCTTTAAGGGCAAGTCGGGTTGTTGAGAATTTTAATCATTCTTAATTTGAAGTTTGAGTTAATGATTTAAAGTGATTTAATTTAATTATGAGGTTTTAATTAATAATTTTAAGTTTGGAATAGTGTTCAAATTATTTTAGATTTAATTTAAATCTTTACATTTTCAATTATCTTAGTATTTCAGATTGATGTTTATGTTTTAAATTTACTTAGATAGAAAGAGGTGTTAAAATTATTGATATGTTTCGATTTAACTCTTAATGATTTCATTTAGGTTTGTTGTTAAATGATTTTAATTTAATTTAATTTAATTTGATTTGATTTTAATTTAATTTAACTTAATTTAATTTAATTTAATTTAATTTAATTTAATTTTAATTTAATTTAATTTTCGTTTCAATATTTTAAATTTAATTTAATTTAATTGTTAAGGTGTTAATTTAATTTAAATTTTTGACTTGACTTAATTTAATTTAATTTAATTTAATTCTAAGATTTTAAATTTAATTTTAATTATTATTTTAATTTTTAGTTAAGAACTAAATATTGTTAAAGTGAGTTATTTAGGGATTTTTAAATTAAAGAATAAATATCCTCTTAAAAATATCCCTATTTTAATAATCCAAATTTAAATATATTCTTTCCAAAATTCAAATTATTTAATTAATTAGAGTTTCATTTTGATATTTTTTAAAGTGTTTAATGGGTTTCTACCCTTTTAATTTCCCTAAGTTTCAAACATCCAAGAGAAAGTTAAAATCAAATATTTTACCCTCCATTTTGATTAAACCTAAAGTTTTAAATAAGGGTTAAAATTTTTAATTACCTTTATGCCCTTTTAAGCTTATTTATTTCATAACTCACTAAATTGAGCTCAAATGAATTTGAAATTTTTATGTCACCTCACTCACATGTCAATTAAGACATTACAGGAGAAAATGTGATTTTTCTGAATTTAATTTATTTATATAATTATTTTTAGTAGAAAATAGGGGTTTTCAAGGAAAATTCAACAACATGACCATGGTAAAGTTTCTATCCTTAAGAAATTTATGGTATGTTCCTAATGACTAGAGGACCACTTGGACCAGTTTTTGTGTTTTTTTGAATTATATTTTATTTAGTATAATTATTTTTAGTTTTAGAGTATTAATTAATTTTAAAATAAAATAAAGGTTAAAAAATAGATTTTATATTTTTATTAAATTTATCTGACCTCAAGGAGTCCAGAGAAACAAATTTTATAATTTTGTGATTTTTCTTTGATTTATTAGAATTATTTTAGTGAAAAAGGTTGAAAATTCATTTTTTAATATTAAAAATTACATTAAGCCTTTAAAATTCAATATCTTATCCTAGGGACTTAGGAAAAATATTTGGTTTATTCCTAAATGATTAGGAGTTAAAATGTAACATTTTTATGATTTTTTATATTTTTGTGATTTTTATTATTTTTTAATTATTAAAATATTAAAATATTGTGAAAAATCAATTTTTTGAGAAAATTCCAATTTTAATTTTCTTGAACTCCCCTAATATCAGAGAAGCTTCAAAACCATTTTTGTGAATTTCTGAAAAGTATTTTTGGAGTTATGAATTTTTAAAGTTCCACTTTGCTTATGAGGCTTAATCAATCTATTTGGTGGGGTTAATCAAGTCGAATTGATTTCAAATTTTATGTAAGGTTCCTCTGACCCTAAAGAACAATGGAGAATTGTTTTCAAGTCAATTTGATGTGTGGTTAACCCTAATTAATTCAAATTTAATTTTTGGAGTTTAGGCCAATTAAGGTTATTATGAATGATCTAACTCAAAATATATTTTTCATAGGGTCCCCTGGTCCTAAGAAACATTACCAAATTTTCTTAGAATTTATTTTACAACATGCTAATTATTGGAATTAAAGTACCTAAAACAGTGACATGAACTTGAAAAATCAATAACTCTTCACAGAGATGGCCTCTGATCTTGAAAGATTCAGGGAATGTTCCCAAGATTAGAGGCTTCAAAAGCCCTATGGTCTCATACCATGGTGAATTGTCTATGCAAATGGAGAATCAAAACATTGAAAATAGTAAATAAATTATTAAAAATAAAATACTTATCCAATTAACTTGATTTCTTTTCCACATTATTCTCCTCTGTTCACTGAGCAAGAGGGTATTTTTATTTTATTTTTTTAATTTTTCTATGCAAAGATATGAATTTTTGAAGTTCACGGTATTTAAATAATTCAAAAATACCCTAATTTCCTACTTATCCGACTCGGCGCCGCGTCATCCTACGGCGGATCGAAAGCCCACGCGTCGCTCTGTGATTCGGCGCCGCCATCTGACTCAACTCTCCAGGGGCCCACAGTTCACGTAACATTCCACTGTTCGGCTTGATCTCGACCGTCCGCTCGATACATGCATGATCCAATGGCTCCTGGTCATCGTCTACGACTGGTGTGCACCCGTGACCGTCCACACTCAAACCCTAATATCTCTCTTGATTCTCAATGGATTTTTGAGTTCTTATGCTCTATTGATTTGTATTGAAGAGACGAACACATCCATACAGTTTATAAGCTATGAAATTAACTCAAACAAAATTGGGAATTCTTTGGAAGCTCGGGAGGAAGAATGAGTTCATACCTTTGCTCAGAGAAATGAAGCTTCGATCTGAGGGTTGTGTCACCATCGCTTGAGTCGAAGCAAGCTCCAGATGAAGTCTCTGGCTCTGGGGAATTATCTAAGTATGAAAGTGTCCACAGCCGATCACAAAGCTTGGAGGCTGGAAGCAATGGCTGGCCTGGTGAGGGGGCTTTTGCTGGGGAACTTCTCCTCTTGGTCTGGTGAAGGTGTAGGGTCAATCAAGTTGAAGATTGGCTCACTGTGGTGAAGTGTCCTGTTTTTAGGTGGATTTTAAACTCAGAAATTGAGCTCTGTTAATGGGGATTATGGAAAAAGAACACTGGGGATCAACTGCTCTAGGTTAGGGGAAGGTCCTGGAGCAATTTTGGCAGAGTTTCCTTAAGGTATGGTTCATCACCTTGTTTGGCCGAGAGGTAAGTGGGTTTAAATAGAGGTGGCTGGAGGGCTTCCCAGAGGGCTTTAATGGTAGATTTGATGTAAAATTAATGTTAGGAAATGTTTATGGGAGTGTTACAAAGAGTTTTCAACTTTTGTTGGGCTCTAATTTTGGGATTTGGGCCCATTTGGGTTAGGTTTAGGCTTAGATCAATTTAAGGGATTTTGGTTTTGGGTTAGGTTTGGGTGGAGTTTAGGTTCAAATTTTGGGCAAATCAAGTTAGTGTTTTATTTTTTGGAATTTTAGGAAGGTTTTAGAAAAGATTTGGGGCCAATTGGAGTTGAATTGGGCTAGGTTTGGGCTAGGTTTGGGTCATGTGTCAAAATTGGGCTTTAAGCCCCAAATTGGAATTGGGCCCAAATTTCAATCAAATTGGACTTGGATTTAGTCTAAATTGATATTGGGGATATTGAATTGAAGTTTAGAATTGAATTGGACCAAAATTGAGGTCAATTGGGGTGGTTTGGTTTGACATTGGGTTCACTTGGGTTTAAAATGGATCAAATTGGGGGTTTTGGTTAAAGTAGGGTAAATTGGCAAAATTGGCCCATGGTATAGTTGAACAAAATGAAATTGGGAATATTTGGGATTTTTTGGAATTTTCTGGGAATTTTTAGAATTTTTGGATTTTGGGGTAAAAGGGTATTTTGGTAATTTTGGGGGGTTTAGGGGTATTTTTGGAAATTTTGGTATTTTTGGCCAACGATAGTCAATTTGAGTGGTGGGAAGTGTTTGGGATTGATTTTGAGGAATCTTGGGTAATTTAGGTAATTTTGCAAATTTTGGGTAGCTTCAAGGGTATTTGGTAGGTATGGTGGGTCCGGGGCCCCGGGGGTCAAAAATTGAAATTTTGGAAAAAAAGAAGATTGATCAAGTCTGAGTGAAATGGAATCATTTTGGTTAAGCCATGAAGCCATATCAAGCCCATATGAGCCATGAGAGTACTCATTTGAGGCATTCACTATGTTGTTCCTAACCCTCTTAGCTAGGGGCTTAGGGGTTAAGGACCATCCATATGAATTACCTACATGAGTCAGGAAGTCAAGTTGGGTGAGAGTGTGGCTTTAGGACTTGGAATATGTGTGAGAATGTGGTGTATGTGCAAGTCGACCCTCACTGGACCGAGGCCATCCGGGGTATTCTAAGGCCAAAAAGTCCTATAGGGAACTCATCCTTTAAACCTCCACATTTGATTTTAACCCTCTAGGTGATTAGGGGTCTACAATCAAGCTTATGGGGTTTGCAGGGAGTTAAGAAGTAGTTTAAATTTCTAAATGGTGGGTTCCATTTCTAGTCCTCTAAGATTAGTCAAAGGAAAAGCCTAAGGCTAGATCCTAAGTACTAAAGAGAGAAGTAAAAGACCTCACCAAAATTGAGGTCAACACGCTTAGAAGATTTAAAGTTTACACGTTTTTCATTCCGAATCTTCCAGGCTCCAGTGCCGTCAGTCAAATAAGTAATAATCATCTCAAGATCTTCCTCAGATGGAGATAATCCAGAATAGTGGCACTCGATGGTAGGTGGCAGTCCATAAAATACATTGATCCTCTCCGGAGTAAATCCTACTCCAATACCTCTGACGAAGACTTCGTAGTCTTCCACATCTAAAAAGTTAGCATAAAATTCACGAACGACTGGAATAACAGCAACAACAGTGAAATAACAGAATCGTTGCCAGTTGTGCGCAATGATTGTGTTCTCGATCATTTCACCCGGATTGTAAAAGTTTCACTCCGAGATAAACTTTCTTGACGTCGCAAATTCGTGATATCGAAAATGCGCTGCCGCAGTCGCGAACTTGCTACTATCAAAATTTTCTCGTCCCTTCCCTCGCTTAGATTTTGGTGCCATCTAAACGTGAAAGAAAACAAGAATAAATTTATGAATCAAATATTTAAACTCTTTTTAAGTTTAAGAAACCTAAAATAAGTTTAAAAATCCAAATAGAATACCTAAAAATCAAAATTTCTCTCAAATTTTCGGTTTTTAGCAAAACATAGGAAAAACTATGGTGAAAATCGAAAATAAATGGATTAGAGTGTAGATCTGACCTCGAGACGAAGAAATCAAGTGATTTCACGCCCAAATACTTGATGTTTTGACCTCAAAATGGATCTAAGAGATGTATTTTCGCTAAAATGGGGAAGGAGATGAAGCTTAGGCGTCATCCATGGCTAATGGGGTTTATATGGTGTTTTTCAGGTAAGCAGGCCGAACCGACGCTTAGGCGCCGAATTCTGGCGCCTAGGCGCCATACTCGCCTTTCACAAAAATCACTCTAAAAATTTTATTTTCCACTAAAATTCATAAATTCAACTTCCAATTACTCATATTAGAGTAGGGCTTCAGTTTCTAACTTCCAAAACATTTTCCAAAATTTTTTTAAAAATTAAATATTAAATCCACCAATCAAACACAAGGTTTAAATCAAACTCCTCTAATTTCCATTTATAATCTTCAATATTGGCTCAATACACTTCAGATAAGTATAATATAATGATTCAAGTCCTAACACACAATCAAACAACACAATTTGAAAACAATTACAACACACATTGAACATGAAAGAAAATACACAAACAAACACAATCGATTCACTAAATCGATACAACGACTTACTAGATAAATCACGATCTCATCAAATCACTATCTAATTTCCATTATCTTGGCAAGGAATACTATTCAGCCCACTTGGGAAGAACACTAATGCTCTTGGAAATTCCGTAGCTGTTTTCTCGTCGATCCAATTGTTCTTCGCATACATCTCCACTTGAGCATCTTGATAAGCCGCTAGATGATCAAATTAAAGTTTCGCCTGCCATTCCAGATGTTCAATCTGATGATACATCTCATGAAGGCAATCTCCAATACTCTTGAAATCCGCTTCAAATTTATCAAGACGACTAGAAATTTTCTCCAAACTTACAGCGATGAAACCATTGAAGTAGGGTTGAGGATCTTTTGGACCTTTGTCTCTAGCCTCTTCTCCAAGATTTCTCCTCTCCATTTCTTCAAAAATCCTCTCTAATCTCTTAAGAATGGAGTGTATTGGTTGAATTAATGATTGCATAGGGGTTGGGGATGAAGATGGGTTAATTTAAAGGTGAAAAACGATTGAAAAACTGAAAGTTTTCGGTTTTTACACGACCCAGTAACCGTGGCGCTTAGGCGCCAAATCTGGCGCCTAGGCGTCGGACCCATCGACACACGGCTTATTCTGGCGCTTAGGCGCCGAATTCTGGCACCTAGGCGCCGGAACCATGTTCGATTCCGTTTCGCCTAACGTCAAATTTCAAGGTTTCGTTCTCAAAAAATAGGTAAATTAAAATGGTAAGATCAGAACAATCTCAATAACACAATTATACATAATTTCAATGAAGGTTAACTTGATCTCCTTTTTACTCACATATGAAATGGAGTGATCCAAAGTCTAAACTTTATATACTTTAAGATAATTTTTAATTGTCTGAAGTTATATAAAATTAGTCAAGACCGAGACATAAACATACATTAAAAATGTAAAAACACACTAAAAATAAAATCTATGGGTTGCCTCCCATTAAGCACTTAGTTTAACGTCGTCAGCCCGACCTAGGTAATTCTTTAATCAGGTTGACTTAATTCATAAGCCTCTTTATAAATCTTTTTAATGTCTCCTAAATAAGGCTTTAATCATAATCCATTAACTTTAAAATTTTTTCCTGTTTTGGGGTCTTTAATATCCACAGCTCCATATTAGTATACTTTTTCAATTATACATGGTCCTATCCATTTTGATCTCAATTTTCCAAAAATAAGTCTTAAACGAGTATTAAATAGTAATACTTCTTGTTCAGGCTCAAATATTTTTCCTGAAATCTTTTTATCATGTAATACCTTCATTTTCTCTTTATAAATTTTTGCATTATCATATGATTCATTTCTTATTTCATCCATCTCATTTAATTGCAATAATCATTTTTCTCCTGATTATTTAAATCAAATTAAACTCCTTTATCGCCCAATAAGCTTTATGTTCAAGTTCAACGAGTAAGTGACGGTGTTTTCCAAAAACTAGCCGGTATGGTGACATTCGATTGGTGTCTTATACGGCTGTTTTATAAGCCCATAATGCGGAATCAAGTCTATCAACCCGATCGGTTCTTTTAGGATTAACGAGTCTTCTCTAAAATTCTTTTAATTTCTCTGTTTGATACTTCAGCCATTCCACTTGTTTGTGGGTGATATGCGATTGCAATTTTATGTTTGATTCCAAATTTTTGCAGTAATGATTGAATTCTTATATTTCTAAAATGACTTCCACCATCTATGATAATTACCTTAGGCATTCCAAATCTTGAAAAAATCATCTTCTTTAAAAAATTAGATACACTTTTGGAGTCACAGTTAGGCAATGCTACAGCTTCAATCCACTTTGAAACATAATCAACTGCTAATAAAATTTAAGTTTTTCCAGATGATGGTACAAATGGTCCCATAAAGTCTAAACCCCATATATCAAAAATTTCAACTTCTAATATATAGTTTAAAGGCATTTCATCTTTCTTGGATATATTTCCCATTCTTTGACATCGATCACATGTTTTAACATAATGTCTCACATTTCTGAATAAAGTAGGCCAATAAAATCCTGAATTTAAAATTTTAAATGCAATTTTATATACTCCAAAGTGTCCAAAATCGGAATCATGATATTTTTGAATAATAACATAAGTTTCTTCATAAGGTACGCATCTTCGAATTATAGAATCTCTTCCTAATTTAAATAAATGAGGATCTTCCCAAATATAATATTTAGCATCATTTTTAAATTCCTTAATAAATTTTTCATCCAATCCATAAGGTAGAATATTGTTAACTAAATTGTTAACTATATCCGCATACCAAGGCGTTTGGTATCCTTGAATAACACATAAATGTTCATCAGGAAATTTCTCATTTATATTTTCTTCAGTAATAACATCATTCTTAATTATAGATAAATGATCAGCAATTTGCTTGTCCGTTCCTTTTCTATCCACTATTTGAAAATCAAATTCTTGTAGAAGTAAAACCCATCCTATCAGTCTAGATTTAGCATCCTTTTTGACATTAGATATTTAATAGCGGAATGATCAGTATGAACTATGCATTTAGTACCAAGAAGATAAGGTCTAAATTTATCAAAGGCATATACTTATAGCTAGAAGCTCTTTCTCGAAGTAGTGTAATTTCTTTGAGTTTCGGTAAGAGTTTTACTTAGCATAATATATAACTTCGAAAATTTTCTCATATTTTTGTCCCAATACAGCTCCAATTGCAAAATCACTTGCATCGCACATTAATTCAAAAGATTTATTCCAATTAGGTGCAACAATGATAGGTGCAGTTATTACTTTTTTTTAAAAAAATATTAAAAGCATTAACACAGACTTCGTTAACATCTTTTTCCAATAAATGACAAAGAGGTTTAGCAATTTAGAAAAATCCTTTATATATCTTCTATAAAATCCAGCATGACCTAGAAAACTTCTCACATCAGTAACAGTAGTAGGTAGTTGTAATTCAACAATAATGTTCACTTTTGCTTGATTTGCTTCCATCCCTTTTTGTGAAACTTTGTGACCAAGTACAATGCGTTCTGTGACCATGAATTGTCATTTTTCCCAGTTAAGAACTAAGTTTGTTTCTTCACATCTTTTCAGAACTTTGGAAATATTTTCCAAACAAGATTTAAAAGAAGTTCCAAAAACTGAAAAATCATCCATGAATATTTCAATTCCTTTATCAATCAAATCACAAAATATTGACATCATACATCTTTGAAAAGTTGCAGGTGCATTACATAAACCAAAAGGCATTCTTCTAAAGGCAAATGTTCCATAAGGACTTGTAAATGTTGTTTTCTCTTAGTCCTCAGGAGCAACATGTAATTGATGATAACCAAAATATCCATCCAGAAAACAGAAATATGAGTGTCCAGCTAATTTATCAAGCATTTGATCCAAGAAAGGTAAAGGAAAATGATCCTTTCTAGTGGCGTCATTTAATTTCCAATAATCAATGCAAATTCGCCATCCAGTAACTTGTCTAGTAGGAATTAGTTCATTTTTATCATTGATAATGACAGTTACTCCTCCTTCCTTTGGAACACAATGAATTGGACTTACCCATTGGCTATTCGAAATAGGATAAATAATACCAGCATCTAACCATTTAACAATTTCTTTTTTAACAACCTCTTTCATGATATGATTTAATCTTCTTTACGGTTCAATAGTAGGTTTAAAATTTTCTTCCATTAAAATTCTATGCATACAAATGGACGGGCTTATTCCTCTTATGTTAGTAATAGTCCAACCAAAAGCTTTTTTATAATTCTTTAACACTCCTATTAATTTTTCTTCTTGATCTATACTTAGCTCAGAAGAAATAATAACAGGTAAAGTTAATGAATTTCCCAGAAATGCATACTTTAAATGTGAATGTAACATTTTTAATTCCAGTTCAGGGGCTTTTTTAATGGAGGGTAAAAGTATGAGTTATGTCCAAAGTTCCCAATTATCTTTAATATAATGAGTTTCTTCTTTTTTTAGTTATTCATCTTCATCTGTTAATAATTCAAAATTTTCTTCAGAAATTACTTTACATTTTCTTGATAATGTTTCTCGATTAAATAATCAATTATATCCATTCGATAACATTTTTCCGTGTCAAGGTACTTCATTGATTTAAGGACATTAAATTTAATCTCTTTATCATTAACTCTCATGGTTAATTCTCCTTTTTGCACATCAATCATAGCTCGTCCGGTCGCTAGAAAAGGTCTCCCTAAAATAATAGGTATTTCTTTATCTTCTTCCATATCAAGTGCAATGAAATCTACAGGGAAGATAAATTTATACTGTTTTAACAAGAACATCCTCTATAACTCCTTTAGGGTAAGTGATAGATCTATCGACTAATGAAGGGTTACGGTGGTGGGAGTTATCTCTCCTAAATTCAACCTTCGAAAAATAGAAAATGACATGAGATTAATACTTGCTCCTAAATCGCATAAAGCTTTTCCACAAAACTTTTCTCCAATAGCACAAGGTATAGTAAAACTTTCAGGATCTTTAAGTTTTTTAGGTAATTTCTTTTGAATTATTACACTACATTCTTCACTTAATGCAACAGTTTCAAAAGCTTTAAATTTTTGTTTCTTACTTAAAATATCCTTCATAAATTTTGCATAGGTTGGCATTTGTTCCAAAGCTTCAGCAAAAGGTATGTTTATAGTAAGTTTCTTAAAAATTTCAAAGAACTTGGAAAATTGATAATCAAGCTTCTGCTGTTTAAGTCTTTGAGGAAAAGGTGGTGGTGGTTTTTCAACTTCCATATTAATAGAAATATCAGTTCGATCTTTATTAGGAGAAGAAGTTTGTTTAGATTTTTCAATCTCTTCAACCACAATCTCATTTTCAATTTCATTCTGCATTCTTTCTTTTAATTCCTTTCCACTTCTAAGTTGTACAACTTTAAAATGCTCATGTTCTTTTCCAGTTTCTTTTGGATTGATTTCAACATTACTAGGAAGTGTTCCTGGGTGTCTATAATTAATTAAATTAGCGATTTGTCCCATTTGATTCTCCATATTACGAATAACAGTATTTTGATTTTGTAATTGATTACTTAGTTGTAAAATTAATTCTTCTATAGATAACTTTTTCTATTGATTGTTAAATCCAGGTGGTTTATAGTTTGAATTAACTTGATTATTCCAATTTCCAATGGGATGAGATTGATTATTACCCCATTGTTGTGAATTATTCCAGTTAAAACTAGGATGATTTTTCCATCCAGGATTATAATAATTTGAATAAGGAATATTTTTACTAGCAATAGCTTGTAAAGTTTCAATAGTTTGATAATCTTCAATATTAGCAGAGTTATTATGTGATATATTACTAGCAAAACTATCTAATTTCTTAGACATTGCTGCTACTTGTGAAGTTAAAATAGAAAAAGGCTTCATTATCATGAATACTTGCCATTCTTTTAGTTTTAATCCTTTCAGAAGGCCATTGAAAATTATTATTAGCCATTTCTTCAATTAAAGTGTAAACTTCTTCAAATGATTTAGACATTAAAGAACCTCCAGCAGCAGCATCAATAATTGATTTTAAAGATCCAAGTAATCCATTGTAAAATGTTTGAATAATTAACCAATCAGGTAAAGCATGATGAGAACATTTTCTTAATAGTTCTTTAAATCTTTACAAGTTTCATAAATTATCTCCCCGTCAATTGACTAAATGAAGTAATATCATTTCTTAATTTAGCAGTTTTAGAAGGAGGAAAATATTTAGCAAGGAATTTTTGTGCCATTTCAGCCCATGTTTTAATAGACCCTGTTGCTAATGAGTTCAGCTACATTTTTGCTTTATCTCTTAAAGAAAAAGGAAAGAGTCTAAGCCTAATAGCATCATCAGAAACATTGTTATATTTAAAGGTAGCACAAAGTTCTAAAAAACTAGCAAGGTGTAAATTTGGATCCTCATTTGGTGTTCCAATAAATTGATTGTTTTGAACCATTTGAATAATAGACGGTTTAAGCTCAAAAGAATTAGCATCTACAGTGGGTATTTGAATACTATTATAATGTTCATCAACTGTAGGGTTAGCATAATCTCTTAATGTTTTATAAACATTTTGATTATTAATTTCAATTGGATTTTGTAAATTGTTATGTAAATTAGTCATTTCTTGAAATTTTTGAATTTGTTTTTCTTTTTTAATTCTTCTAACAATTCTTTATAATTCAGAATCTAAAGGTAATAATCCTTCAGATCTAGAACTACGCATAAAAAGTCAATTAGCAAGAATTAAAATAAATATTATTATTATATATATATATATGTTTTTTTTGTAATAAAGAAAAATGAATAAAATAAAAATACTTAAAATCTAAAAGTTTGCCTCTCGCTCTCACCGTAACGGCGCCAAAAACTTGACCCGATATAAATATATGCGTACTAAAATCTTCTTCCCCGGCATCGGTGCCAAAACTTGACCGAAGTCCTCCGAAGATCAACGTACTAATTAATGCTTTCAAAATTATATGTTATAAATAATAATAGCGACTAGTGTATATAAATATAATTTTATGGAAAATATTTTACACACTAGGGGTTCTAAGCAAGTATACATATCGTTTCAAGTAATATAGGGCTTTGAAACAAAGTCCCCAATATCGTTCCCACGAGGAGAGAGATACAGATCTTTAAATATTTTTTATTTTAAATTATTTCTTTTATAATCAAAAATAAAATATCTTTAATTTACTAGATGCAATAATAAAGCAGAAATAAAATAATTGATGTAAATAGCAATAAGAAATCAACTTTCTTCCCTTCAATTAATCCAAGATTTTCTAAGATAATGATAATATTCGTGGAAAATATAAATTTATGGTATTGTGCAAAATAGAAGCATTCATATTCTTTACCCTTTGATCCAGGTGCAAAGAACATTGGCAAGCATATAGATCAGGTCCGGATGTATTGCTAGTAGAATGGGTTAATCTAGGCTCACACTACTAGATGTCCAAGGGTGGCTATGGTCGGCCCTACTAGTGACCCTTTCCTTTTCTATAAACCAAATCATAAGATTTTAGTACGTCACTCTAAGAACTTATCAATTCTACGCCTAATATATAACATCTTCCTATTTATTTGCACTTCGCCTTGAATAACCCGCATGAGGCCTTCGACTACCCAAGGATTCATGTGATATCTACAAGTTAAGAATTTATCTCCTTCTGGTCTCAAAACTCTTCAACGAGGTTTTAACAATTTAAATGGCCAATTTAAATAGTAAATTAAGAACCAGTATTAATATCATCACAATGTTTTGAAAATATATGATTTTTAATTATCCGACGAATTTTGTATTATCTTATTTATCTTTTCATAATTGAAAGGAGAAAGTAAAGTAACTACTCAGAACACATTGAAATTAAATAACAAAACATAATAAATAAACTTTGAATCAAAATAAAAATACTTATCTTAGATGTTTCTCCTACTGAACTTCTGATCCCTACTGACTCCACAACGTAATGAACTACAGATGCACCAACTCTTTCAAACTCTAAATACAAACTCTAAAATAAACTCACTAATTTATGAAGGAAAGTAAAAAGGTGGCCCTAATATGATCTCTCTAATTCTCTCTCTAGATTTGACTCTAGATAGGGAGGGTAGATGGGGCGTTTTTCTCTGAAGGAATACCCTCCTATTTATAGGATTCAAGGGTTGCCTCAAGGCACCTCTCCAAAATATGTCCACATTCAATGAATCTTCTAGAAGGTGTGTCTGGCGCCTAGGTACCGGACACCGCGTCCAGTTCTTCGCACCTCTTCACTTTGGATCGCACCTCTTCGCGATTAAAACCATTTTGAAGCATCCAAATACATTGTATCACATGTCCTATATTCCAGGAACAACTGCCAGTCTTCTAGAAGGTCCAATAACCACTCACACCTTCAAAATAACTGCCCAAAAGTCGTCAAAAACTTAACAGTTTTCTGTATCGAGTTGACGCTTAGGCGCCTAGGCGCCGTGCCAATAATTTCGATAATTTTGCATTTTGGCTCTATTTTTGCTCCTTTTTGCTACTTTTTGCTTCTTTTTCATATTTTTCTCCTTCTTGAACATTTTTGCATCACCTACATCCAAAAACACAAAAATACCTTTCATCAAAGCATAATATCCTTAAAATTTAATAAAAATCAAGGCATAAAAATAGGTATTTTTTTCTTAGATCAACAAACAAAGTTAAATTTTTTCTATAAAATTTTTCTTCCCCCCAAACTTGAATTTTAAACTATTTTGCAATTAATTCCATAAAATTTAGTAGAAAGAAGAAGTAAAAGTTGAATCTACTAACTACTACAACATCCTATCATATTCATCTACATGCATAATCAGGATAGAATGACTGCAGGAAAAAGTAAAGCTAGCCTAGAACATGCGTGCAATAATATTAAACTAAAAGGAAGTATACTCACTTTAAAATTTTATTTTTATTCCTAACCCTAAAATTGATTTTTAAAATGTATATCATTCAGTACAGATAACATAAGAAGGAAGTAAAAATTAGTTTAGAAATTCTATCTACCACACATGTCTCTTAGAAACATCTACAATTATTAATCAGGACAGTAATCATATAGCAGAAAGTAAATCTAAAATAAACATGCCAGAATGAAATTCACTAAACAAAAGTTTAACTAGCATAACAGGTATCAACAAGGGAATATAAAAATGTTCTTCAATTCTTATATAAAATTGTAACAAACAAACAAACACATATAGTAAATGAGGTCAATTCTTTTAACGTTTCATCACATCTCACTACCTTACTTCCAAATTCTAATGGAATCACTACACTAATAAATTAGGTACATTTTAAATGATTTTAAAAATTATAATCCCATAGATAAGATTATCCCTGATATATTGGCTCCTAGGCACCAATCTCTGGCTTCATATAATCCCTTTAAATACACACTTCTAACAGTTATAAATTATAGTGTAAGATAATCCACATGTTATTCATAAAATAGGTTCATGACTCCCACCAAAGGAAACCAAAGTTAGAGAAAGGAAGTAACAAAATTGAGATGGATCTGTAACTGTTCAAATTCATGATATCTCTTGTAAAACTCAAGTCTAGTTGAGACCCGAGTCTTAGTGGATTCGTAATCCAACTACTACAAGAGAACATACAAGTTTAGCCATAATAAGAAGTTAAGGAATCACCTCCCTCATAACACACAAAGATCAAATCAAATCACTGACAATACAAACATTACCAATCATCAGTCAAACTGAACAATCCACACTAAAGCAAAAACAATACAACACTAACAATTATGACTCTCAAGCATACTAAATCAAACCACACTGATAACTATGGGTTCCGTCCCATAAAGCACTTAGTTTAACGTCGCCAGCCTGACAAATGATTCCTTATGGATCAAAGTTCCAATTAAGCAATCCTCGATCAATCGCCCAATCTTTTCCAGATCCAGGGATTCCTACAAAATCCTCAAATTGAAATTTTTCTTTAAGCTTTTCCTTATCAGATTGATTCATATCATTGTTCCTCATTTTTTTTTCTAGATCCAATATTCTTCTAATGATTTTCTCAATTTGCATATTAATATCATTATTGAAATTTATAAGAAAAGAATCTTTATATAATAATTCAAGATCTCCAAAATTTTGAATCAGATTTTCTTTAGATAATTCAGATTCTCGATCAAAATCTTCTATCATACTCTTCTGTTTCAGGTTATCTTCTGATTCTTTCGGTTGGTATTGAGTAAATGGTGGAGGTGGTCTTTCTATATTTATCTTAGTTGAGGAAATAAGTTTGTCTAACTACTTAGAAATTTCTTCCATTGGTCTTTCAATATCCTTATCCTCATCTCTCAACTCAAAGTAATTTTGAAACATATCCTCACATTCTCTTCTAAATATTAGTTTAATAACTTTATATTGCTCATCATTCATCTTCTTAGGGTTTATCTCAGGGTCACTAGGTAAAATCTCTGGGTTTATCTCAGCTCAAAGTAAGTTTTTACCGAAGCTTCCTCAACAACGACACTGAAAAACTTGATGCGCCTCCAGCGTGTGTTGTTTTTCTGCATGTTTTATGTTTGTGTATACGAGCACACACTAGAGGTTCTACGCTAGTATTTGTATCATTCAAGTAATATAGGTCTTTAGTGGATCGATCCCTTAGGGAAGCAAGGTAAGAGGTCCTTAGTCGAATTCTAGTCTACTACTATCAGACTTTAGTTTGGAAGATTTATTTAAGTGGTTTTTCTAACAAGTACTCTTAAAGGTAAGTCTTATGTTTAATACAACTAATAACTACTCCTAAAAGAAAATATTAATTATAAAGAAAACCCTTTCTGGATGATTAGGTTTGGAGAATTTTGAGATGTTTAAAACTAATATTTTTATGTAGTGAATTGGATAAAGTTGAGGAGTGGGATACACTAAATATTGTATGTGTAAAATAGGAGCAATCCTGTCAAATAGGAGCAATCCTATTCTTTACCCTCTTCCTAGTGCATAAATAACATTTGTTAATCCTAGGTTTAGTCACTAAATCCGTTAGGCTGGGAGGATACTGGCTCTCACTCCAGAGCTCCCACTTCCTTCACCTGAAAGCTAACCATCGCTTTAGTTTCCAAACATTAGGATAAAATTAGGGATTTTAGCCTGTCACCATAAAATCTCCAATTCTACTCCCATCAAAGTATATTTCCTCATTTATTTGTACTTAATCCCATGGATTACATTTTCATCCATGATATTGAATGTGGTTCCTCTTTGTTGAGAATTACACTGCCCTCTCGGGTCTTAATGCAATTACAATAAATTTTAACACTATAATGGACCCTCATTGTAATGTAAATGAAGTTTAAGTAAAAATCATCACATTTATAATTAAAACTTCTTCTAACATGCATCCCAATATCCTAAACATGAATCCTACTCATTGCAAAAAAAAAAACTAAAAGAAAAATAATGACATAATCTTCTCATGTCACTATTTCCAAATAAGAAGAAAGAGTAAGAAAGACATATCACAAAGCACGAAGAAAACACAACGAAAAACTTCATTACATCAAAGAAAATCCACTTGGTAAGTGTTTACAAAATCATAAGATACTGAATAAAGCAATACTTAGCTTTTTCCCTTTGAAAGAAAGATGAAATTCTCTCCCACAAAGTCTTCCACTGATCCATGCAATGCTAGAATATTCTCTTACAGATTCTCTCAAAATCCCCTCACAAATCTCTCCAAAAAAGTAGAACTCTACATTTATACTCCTATTCTAGGATAAACATTCTCCATGTTTTACCATTAACACACACCACTTTTTTGACATAAAATCACCCTATTATAGTATAGGGACGAATTTCCCAAAAGTATAATATCATATCAGTTTAAATAAACGAGCATAATATCGTAAGCAATGTACCTATCCTCAGGAGTAAACACACTACTTGATGATATGACTCGATCAAATAAACTACAGAATTCATTAAATATGTTTGGTCTACAAACCATTTATGTTAACCGACAATTTCTCCCATCTAATATGGATGAATTAGATAGGGTTTATATTAATATGGGGTCTTTAAGTTTCCTATAAGGGCGAGCCCTATAGTTAATTACATCTTAGATAACCGAATTCACCTTAAAAAACTCTTGATATAAATCAGAAAATATTATACTCATGAATTCCAAAGGGTAAGGTTCTTCAAGAAAGAGTGATAATAGGAAATCCAATAAGTGAGTGGCTCAAATTCTGAAATTTTTTTTTTTTATAGGAATCCAAAGGAAGGAGAGAACAGGGGAGAGACATAGATCCAACAGAGATCTTAGTGCTTTTCCCAAACTATCATATGGTTTAGTTTTAATTTGAGATGGTTATTTGGTGTTTCATCATGCCAATTTTATTATTAGAGCTTACATTCACTTGATACCGATTATGTGAAGAGCTTGGAAGTTGGGAGGATTTATGTCATATCAGATGACAAACTTAGAACCTAAGATGTGTTAGGGCTTATATTGCACAACATGGTCATGCAAAGTCCTAAAGAGATAAGGTGAGGGTTTATGCTGCACTAGGCAAGCTACCTCGAAGTCCTATGACATGTTATTTTAATTTCTAAGGAGTTTTGCTGTTGAAGATGACCGTCTTTGCCCACTAAGAATGCTCCAAGCTCCTCGTCATAGTAGGTTTAGTTTAAAGAAGTGTCAATTGAAGAAGAAAAGTAAAGTATCGTGTTTTGGAAGTTTTGAATTGAGGTGTCTTAATGTATTATTTAGGGGAATATTAAAGGTTATTATAGCAACACTGGTTAGGATCCCATGGTTCCCTCCTTGAAGCACCACTATTTTCTTCAGATTCACTTAGCCCAGATGAATTTACTAAACTCAACTTAATGAGTTCCATACTTTCATTTAGACCATGGAAAATCACGTTAGCAACCATAGGTTGCATCCTCTGAGGTATTCCTGATAATCCGATATTGACATTTCAATTTAATTGCAATTGGGATTTTTGTATTGTTTGTGATTAAATTTTGAGTTTTCCTATATTTATGACTGTTATGGCGGTGAATTTTATCTTGTTTTATTTTTATTTTGTTTTGGTTTTGGTTTTGTGGCTATCCTAGAAGTTTTAGTTTTCATACAGGTTGACATTGTTTTTTTACACGCAAGCTCATAAGCAAGAAAAGTAAGGTAAAGGAAGAACTGAAAAGAAGGTACTAGAAACCTGTAAAAGGGTACCTGCCGAGTCTTCTCGTTCCTCCACCTAAAACTTTAGTATCTTTTGCAATAAACATTTATGATTTGCAGGAAAGTAAAACCTATAGATAGGTTAAAGGCTCGTCATAGGCCTACCAAACCCAAAGTCATAACTTGGTGGGTCCTATTTATTCATTTAAGAGATTTCTTCATTTAATAAATATAATAGATTTAGTTGTCCTACAAGGTGTCCAGAAGATTTGTGAAAAGGGCCTAGGAGATACCTAGACATTTTACAATTCTTTTGAGTTTCCTTGAGTTCATTTTGGAATTATCATAATTATTAAATGATTCATCTGTTTCATACCCATATGCTCAGTGCACTAATGTTTTTATTATCCTAATAAGTGGGGTAAACATTGCTTGATATTTCACTTAAGAATTATGTAAGTGGGGCCTTTAGAGGCAAACTTAATTTATGGAAGAATTTAATAAATTTTGACAGGCTTGTAGTGTTTCAAAAGTGGTTTAAGAATAATTTTGTTTCTTTTTCTAATCCTTATTAGTCAACTTTTCAATTAAGCCTAGCACACTACTAAGCCCTTAAAATTTCAGCGGATATATTTTGTGATGTTAGAAAAGTTAAGTTATATAATTATGACTCTTATCAAGTTAATGAATTATCATTTAAACATCAAGTAGGGGTATTAAATTAATTAATTATCAACTTCCAAAAATCAACCCCTAACCTTAAGGATCACTTAATTTAATTTTTCCTTCAAATTATAATGATTAATTATATCATAAACTTTATCTTTAATGTGACAAAAATGAGATGGGTTTCAACCATTTATCCCTTTATGTTTCAATCATTCGAACATAATAATTAAGATCATTTCTTACCCATTTCCCACTTTAATTAAGTCTGAATATTAATTAAGGCTAAATTCTTCATAATTACACTTTTGCCACTAAAGGCCTTATCACTTCATAATTAATTAAGTTTAACTCAAGAGAATTTGTAATTTTCATATCAACCCACTCATGGGTCAATTAAAACATTAGAGGAGAAAATGTGATTTTTCCAAATTTAATTTAATTTATATAATTATTTTAATGCAAAAATAGGATTTTTCAAGGGAATTTCAATAACTTAATCAAAACCAAGTTTCTGTTTTTAAGAAAATTATTGAAGGTTCATGACCCGACCCGCAATTACGCAGTAAATTAACTTCCAAAAGATGGCAAAAAACTTGACCTGATTTATAAATAGCGGCTAGTGTGCAAAATCTTAAATGATGTAAAAATTAGAAAATATTTTACACACTTAGGGGTACTACGCAAGTATACGTATCCTTTCGAAGTAATATAGAGTTTTCTTTAAAAACCCCAGTATCGATCCCACGAGGAAGTGAAGTAAGAAGTCTTTAATCAAATTCTAGTCTACTATTAATAGTCTTTAGTTTGGAATGTTGATTAAAATTGTGTATTATCTAGCAACTATTCCTAAATGCAAGTGCTAAATGTAAAGATATTAACTATATCTAAATGCAAATAACAATTCTAAATATAACCCTTTTTGGATGAGTTGGTTTGGAGAATTTTGAGATATTAAAAACTACTATTCTTATGTAATGAAATAGATAATGTATAGGAATGAGATGCATTTAATATTGTATGTACCAAATAGGAGCAATCCTATTCTTTACCCTTTGGTCCAGGGCATAAAGAACATTGACTAATCCTATGCTTGGTTACTAAATCTGTGGCTAGGCTGGGAGGATACCGGCTCTCACTTCAGAGCTCACACGTTCCCCTCGCCTGAGGGTTAACAATCTACACTTCAGCACCCAAACGATAGGACCGAATTGAGGATTTTAGCCTGTCACTCTAAAATCTCCAATTCTAAACCCGATAATTATATTTCCCTATTTATTTGCATTCAATCCCCATGAAATTCACCATCCATGGAATTTGAATGTGGTTTCACTTTGTTGAGAATTACACCGCCCTTTCGGGTCGATGCAATTACAACGAATTTTAACACTACAATGGGCCCTTCTTGCAATGTAAATGAAGTGCAAGTAAAAACCATCACATTTTTAATTAAATTTACTTCTACCATGCATCACAAAATCCTAAACATGATTTCTACTCATTGCAAAAGAAAAGTAAAAGGAAAACAATGGCATAATCTTCTTATGCCACTATTTTCAAAGAAGAAGAAAGAGTAAGAGAGATGCATCACAAAGCACGAAGAAAACATAAAGGAAACTTCATTTAACAAAAGTAAATCAACTAAATAAATGTTTACAAAATTATAAGATAATGAAGAACAATACTTAGCTTTCCCCCTTGAAAGAAAGACGAAGATCTCTCCCATAAAGTCTCCCGGCGATCCATGAAATGCTAGCGAAATCCCTTACAAATTCTCTCAAAATCTCCTCTCCAATCTCTCCAAAAGGGTAGAAATCTACATTTCTACTCTTAATCTAAGAATCCTAAACATTTCTCTAAGTTTTTTTCTCCTTTTCTCTATTGTTTCTCACTCATTTCTAACATATATTCGGCATTTTAAAGAGTATGGACGAAGTTTGAAGAGTTTCCTTAAGCACCCCTTCGAAAAAGCGTCCAAATACGTCGAATATTGGCCCAAAACCGCCAAATGTCGGTTCATGGTTGTCTGGGCCACTGTCGGCGGGTTCGAGCTTGCTGTCGGCGAGCTTTTCAGACATTTTTTGGTCATCTCGGGAAAATCTCGCCGTCGGCGAGCAGGCTGCTGCGCTGTTCCACCGTTTCGCTCCTTTTGGCTCCGTTTTAGCTCCGTTTCGCCCCATTTCAGTTGCGTTGCGTTCGTAACAGATAGCCCTACAAAATAAGCATAAAACAACCTTTCTTTAAAGTGTAATGCCATTCAAAAATATGCAAGAAGTGTAAAAGAGATTAAGCATCAAAAGACTTATCGAAAGGTGTCGTGCGAGAATTTCATTTCTTGCTCGTTTTTGCTCCAAATTGCACCGTTTTTGCTTCATTTTGCTCCAATCACCATTTCTTGTACTTAAAACCAATAAACATACAAAATACCTTCTTTTAAAGTGTAATATCATTAAAAAATAAGTAAAATAGTATAGCAAAAAATATATATATATTTTAGGCGTGTCAGTTCACATAGACTAGAGGACCACTTGGATCAAATTTCATGTTTTTGAGTTTTAATTTAAATATTATAATCATTTCAATTTTTTGAGTATTAATTTTATATAAAATATTATATTAGTAGAAAATTAAGTTTTATATTTTTATTAAATCTTCTGAGGTTAGGGAACCTAGAGAAATAAGTTTCATATTTTTTATTTATATTTTAATTATTAAAATTATTTTAGTGAAAAATTAGGGAAATTTGATTTTTTAGAAATTGATTTTATCCCTTTAAATTTTAATATATTTATTTATAGAGTTGCCCCAATTGTTTCTAACTATTTAGGAGACAATTTGGAACATTTCCAATAACTTTATTAATTTTATGGATTTTATTAATTTTTAATTATTTAAATATTAAAATAATGCTTAAAAATGAAAATTTTAATTTAATTACAACTTTAGTTTTTAGAGACTCCTCTGATCATAGAGAACTCCAAAACAAGGTAATTTTTTGAAGTGTATTTTAATTATTATAATTATATAATTGCCAAAAATGTGATTTAACTTGAATAATTCTTTTAAGCATTTAATTTAACTCCATTTGACTTGAAATTTTTATGGGGAGTTTTCCTGACCTTAAATTGCAGTGGAGAGTAATTTTTAGGTTATTTACATTTTTATTTAATCCAATATATTTTTATTTAAGTTATAGGTATTAATTACCATTAGTGTTATACTTAATGAGTCAAACCAAGTTTTCATTTTTCTTAGGGTCCTCTGGTCGTACCAAAATTTATTGTATTTTTCTGATCATTATTTTAATTATTAGAATTTTTATACCAAAACAGACATGATAATTTGAAAAATAGAGATCTCTGTCTAGAGATCTCCTTTGACTTTGGAAAAATTAGGGAAGATTCCCTAAAACAGAGGCAACAACATACCAAAATATCAAGCTATGGTGAAATGTCTAAGTGCATGGAGAATCAATACATTCAAAAGGGCATTTAATTCATTAAAAATCTAACATGAATCAAATAAATTTCAAACAATTTCCACATTGTTCTCACCTGTTCACTGAACACTAGGGTATTTTTATTTTTATTTTTATTTTTATTTTTCTACACCAAGTTATGGATTTTTAAAGTTCCATTAATTTAAATAATAAAAAATTCCATATTTTCTCACTTAAACACGCAGCGCTAACTGGATCCTAGGCAGCTTCGAATGCATAGGCGGTGCGCTCCCATTTGATGCCGCTATCTGAGTCAGCTCTATGCTTTATGTCTCAAAGGTTCATCCGGTGCAATCCCTGCTGTCCACCGAATACACGCGCGATCAAACGGCTCCTGGTCATCAATTTCAACTGGTTCTTACCCTGATCCCTCCATTTTCTAGACTTAAGAACTCGAGCTAGATTCAACCAAATTGCATGGGGTTTATTACTAAAGCTTCATCAGACCTAGACGAACCTATATATATGGCTAACCTAGCCTAAAATTAACCCGACATGCATGGAAGATAAAAAATGACTCGGGATGAAGGTGAAGTTCAATACCTTTGTCTGAGAGGGGAGACTTCAATCAAATGGTTGTAGCAGATTCGATTGGTCCCAGCAAACCTGCAGATGAAGTCTTTGGCCCTGTTGAAATGTCTGTACCTGAATTCGATCAAGGTCGATTTCATGTGCTAATCAAAGTATGGTGTAGAGGCTCTTTGTGATGGGGCTTTTATGGGGAAACTATTCTTTCACTCTAGTGATGGTGTAGAGAAGGTTGGTTTGGAGTTTTAGGTAGTGGGGAGATGCAATTGCAACTGTCCTGGTTTCAGCTAAAATTTCATGGAGGAAATTAGCTTTGGATAGTGGGGATAGGTGGTTGAGGATGGTGAGCTTGCACTCAGGAGGTCTCAGGGAAGCTTTGGGAGCAATTTGGCAGAGTCTCCTTAGAAAATTTTTCATCACTCCCCCTTTGGCCGTGTAGGGTGGCTTTTATAGCCATGGCCAATGGGCTGAGCTTAGGGCTTGGCTTCGGGTGAGATTTTGCTGCTTAATTGGAAGGCATCAATACACAAGTGATTAGTGAGGGAATGCCACACTGAAAAGGCCTAATTTTTAGATTTTAAAGGATAAGAGGCGCTCGATTTCAGCCATTCTAATGGTTATGTCGGCCGGCAAGGACAGGGATGGTGGCTGGGAGGCTGATGGGATGTAAGAGAGGTTTAAATGATGATAATTTTGCTGGCTTGAGGAGTGGTTGCTTGGAGTAATGGGTTTAGCAAACATTTAAAGAGGAGTTGATTTTTGCTAAGGACCCTTGGTCCATAGCTCATTTGGGTTAGGTTTGGTTGGTCTTGGCTAGTCTTTAGGGTCCTATGGTTGGCTGCCATGGAGTTCATTTGGTCCATTTGGTTCAATTTAGGTGACATTGCGTCATATGATCAATTTTGGTAACTTGGGTTCAAGGTTGGGATAGCTTGGGTTTGAGCATGGGTTAGGTTTAAATGATTGATCAATATTGCGTGGATGATTGTTATGAAGTATTTAAAAAAAGATTGTTGTGGTTTTGAAATGATTTGGAAGGTCAATTGGTGGGATTTGGACATTGCGCCAATTTTGGGATATTTAAGCTAGCTTGAGTATTGGTTGAACTAGAGTGGGGTTTAGGCCCAATTGATTGGTCAAAATGGTGTAGGGGAATGCCATGAAGAGTTCTTAGCATAAATTGGGTGACAATTTTGGGATTTGGTATTCAATTTGATGGAATTTGGAAACATGCTCAATTTGGGTAAATTTGGGGATTTTGAGTTTAGGTTGAACTGGGTCCACATATGGGTTAAATTGGGCTTAGTTTTGATTTCAAATTGAAATTGGGAATATTTGGGAGGTTTTGGGAATTTTTAGAATTTTTTGGAATGTAGAGTATTCCTAAGGTATTTGTAAGGTATATAGAAATTTTGGGTAAGGTCAAACTGGGTCAAATTGGACAAATTGGGTCATGTGATAGTTGAGAGAAATGAAATTGAGAATATTTGAGAGCCTTTAAAAATTTTTTAGAATTTCCAAAATTCAGGTTATTCTTGGGGTATTTGTGGGGTGCTTTTGTGATATTTGGAAAAATTGAGGTGTTTTGGGTATTTTGAGCGGTGAAGAATATTTTGGGATCATGTTTGAAGGATTTTGGTGATTTTGGTTGATTTTGGGAATTTTGAGAAAAATTGGGATTTTTGGGGGTAATTGATCATTTGGTGGAGTTTAGGGGTAAGGAGCCAAGAGTTGAGATTTTTGGTAAAATTGGGGTTGAATGATATTGATAACCCATTTGAGCCATGGACAAAGGGAACTCTCGATTTGGACACTCCATGTGTTGTTCTAGTCAAACCCTAGCCTAGGGGTTAAGAGCAATGGGAAAACTACCCACATGAGTTTCTAAAGGAGCAGGGGATCAGGTGCAGAGAAGTTTGGTATGCTTAGGGTTGTGAGGTAGTATGTGAGAGTGTAATGTGCAAGTGTGTGTGTGAGCCTCTCCCAGACCACCAAGGGTAAGTCCTAAGGCTTGACCATCCTATAGGGATCTTCTGTTTGAGCTTCCTTATAGTTGGTCTCTTCCTCCCAAAACCTGGAGGTTAGGAAAACTCACAAAATTGAATAAAACACAAAGCAAATAACAAAAGAAAATAAAATGAAAACATGAAATAAATCAAGTCAACACTTAAATTTGAAAAATTAAATTTGCAATTTAAATTTTAAAATACACGTTCCAAATCCCCAGCGGAGTCGCAAGAAAATTTTCGGTCGTTAAAGTTCAATGTGACATTTGAAAAATCTCAAATGTAGTTTTATAAAATACATTTTTGGTTTAATTTAATATATATATATATATATATATATATATATATATATATATATATATATATATATATATATATATATTAAAGATGAACTAAAGTTTATTACAGAAATGCCCATAAACACTTGCTTCTACAAGGCACTGAATGTAAGGGCTTTTATTGTCTTCTCCAACAATCGGCTTCACAGATGCAGTCGAGCCAGCAAGGCAATGACTATTATTGTATTCCAGTTCTAACTTCAAAAAACAACCAATCAAAAAAATACATAATAGTAACCTAATACTAATATGTTAAATTGATTCTTTTTTTTACTTTGAAACTTTGCTTCTTCAAACTGTCTATTGACTGATCAGTGCGAAGTCAGTAAGTCCATCCTTGCGGAATTTAGTTTTTGTGGCCGGAGAAAGCGGGAGGCTGATGTTGGGAGTGTGGTTTTTGAAGAAGAATCGAAGCATTCCCGCGAGTAGAAGCTACTTCATGATTGCGAGGAAATCATCCTGGGTAGCGATGATTTACTGCGTTGTCTTCATGGTTTAAACTAAGAGCTTGAACCACCTTCGCGGGAAGAAGAACTGTTGAACAAGATGGCTTTTTTGACTTTCGGTGTGGATGCCGGCTCGACGAGGAAGGAATACTCCTGTGCCTATGGATTCCCGAAGCGTTCCTGAACTGTTAGTATAACAACTCTCATTCCAGAACGTGGTTGTTACCGATTAAGAGATGGCAAGCAGAAGTCACCAAGCTAGGTTGTCAGTTATTTCTCGCTGCTTTGTTTTGCATGCTCCATGCAGCGGTGACTTGCTGCTTGATCAATTGTTGTTGTTTCAGGTGAAAGAACTGGGCTACCTGGAGTTATTCTTTGAGTGAAGATTGAGTTGCATGATGTATAAAGGTTTGCTTGAGATTCTACACGTGAGGAGTGTCTTTTCGGCGGGATAAGAAGCCCCCGTCCATCAGTCCTTTGCTCGTTCTGCTTCATTCTCCCATCCTGCCCTGCTGCTGCATAAAGAATATCCCATGCATCATCTCTTCTTTGCTCAAGCGGAGTCTAAGGCGGTGAAGAAACCTACAATGACCCAGTCGGGCTGCCCTCATTCGACACCGACTAGATTCCAGTGTCACAAAGGGTCGACTGAGGAGAGATGCCCAAGATCTTAGCATTTAAACCAATGCTTAATTAATCGTCATCCAGAAAGGAGTGTGCCATCTGCCAAGTTAAACCTGCGATGTAGTCCTCCTTTTTGCTCTCGGACTCCATAGAATTCCCAACATAAGAACCTTTGTATATATATATATATATATATATATATATATATATATATATATATATATATATATATATATATATTACCAAAAAACCAAAAATATTATTTAAGAAACTCGTCTTACATCTAACATGTGGGATTGCAATTAAATCCCCATGCAAAAGAGAACTAAATAAAGGAAAGAAAGAGTAATTGGCACTATAAATAACATCATGAGAAGAAGAAGCCTTGGTTGCCGACCAATTAGCGAGTTGATTTCCCTCCCTATAAGTATGGCTCCATAGAATTGTGATAGATGAAGAGAGAAGGTTAATTTTGTTCAGCCAAATCTGAAGAAACCAAGGCACATCAACTTGAGACAATATGATTTGCAATAAATGCAGAGAATCCATTTCCAAGTGAACAAAATGATGATGTTGCATAATAGCAATTTTTAAACCCCAAAAGGCGGCAATTGCTTCGACTTCCAAAGCATTAAATGCGATAATAGGTGCTGAGAAAAACCATATACAATGTCCTTTATAATTTACGCATAGACCTCCAATACCATCCGAAGAAGTTACGAAGCTCCCATCAATATTAATTCTAAGCCATGGATTCTTAGGTGGTCTCCATATAACAAGCATAACTTTGTTTTTGATGCCTTGAGTTGAAGAAAGAACGAAATTCTGAATCTTACTAAGAAAAGTAATACAATTTCGATGAAAAGATCAAAAGAGAACACCTTATTATTGAAAATTAAATCATTCCTGGCTATCCATAAAAACCAAAAAATCACAAAAGGGATGAAATAATAAGGAGAAGTTTTCCAATTTGTCCAACAAGCCTTAATAGAACTCCAAGGAGATAACTAAGTTTGCAATCCCATAACAGCTAACACACCTTTCCATACCTCTTGTGCCCAGTTGCAATGTAAAAAGATATGCCCAATGGTCTCTTCATCACAATGACACAAATGACACCTGGATGGACCTCTAAGTCCTTTAAGTTTAAGAATATCATCTGTTGGCAGCATCTCTTTAAACAATTTCCAAGAGAAAAAGGACATAGAAGGTGTGATGTATTTATTCCAAAGTTTAACACCCCGAGTCGTTTTTTTGCCAATTAAAACAGGTTTGATAAATGAATTTAGATAAACTATAATTATGAGGCTTTTTGACGATCAGTCCATCTTTTTTTCCAATATGAAAAGGAGTATTTAAGATCATATTATGAAAATCTGTAGGGACATATTCTTGAAATTTATGCAAATTCCAAATACCATCACTCTAATAGTCAGCAATGTGTCGAATAGGAAAATTTGGATTAAAATGTGCTTGAAAGGACTCATTAAACAGCCAATTATCAAACCAGAAGCTAATTTGACCATTACCTATTTCCCATGTGAACATCTTTTCAGCATGGAATCTAACTTTAAGTAGCTCCTTCCGGTTTTTAGAGTCTCCGGGTTTAAGGCTGACTTGAGAAGGATGATTGTTAAGACAATATTTAGCATGCATAAATCTTGTCCACAATGACTTTTGTGCTGCGAAGTTAATCCATTGTTTGCGGTAGAATGTAAAGCTGAGATGCTTGAAAGCTTTTAAAACCTAAGCCACCACAATCAAGAGGCTTACATAACTTCTCCCAATTGGTCCAATGCATTTTCTTATGTTGTCCTTCCCAAACAAATTTATTAAACATAATAGAAAGCATTTTACGTGTACTCTTCTTCATTTTTATCATCTGCATTATATAAAGAGGAAATGCGGTTAACACACTCCTTAAAAGTGTTAATCTTCCACCATTGGATAGAAAAGAGTTGGACCAACAATTAAGTTGAGAAGATATTTTAGCAATGATATCATCATAGTGAGAAAGTTTCCTTCTTCCTTTGATTAGAGGGAAACCCAAATACATTAGAGGATATTGAGTTTCTCTATAGTTAGTGAAATGCGAAATCCAATTTTTCATTTAGGCGATAATTCTAGAACTTGTAAGAAATTGGCATTTAGCTTTGTTAAAAACCATTCCAGAAATTTCTTCAAAATCGGACAAAACTTTCATGAGACATTTAATAGATTGTTTACTTCCATTAGAGAAAACTATTACATCATCAGCATAGGCTAAATGGCTGACTAAATGAGTAGATCTATGTTGATATTGAGTGTACTGATGAGTAAACTGCATATGATTCAGCATTCTTGAAAGATAATCAAAAACAAGGATGAAAATATAAGGTGACAGTGGATCTCCCTGTCTAATGCCCCTTCCAGATTTAAAGAATCCATGGCTAAAACCATTTATAAGCACACTGTAATAATTATTGTTTAACCATCTATAAATGAGATTACGAAGTTGAGTTGAATCCTCTATCTGCAAGAACATTAAGAATAAAAGTCCAACTGATGGAATCAAAAGCCTTAGCAATATCCAATTTAAAAACAATATTTGATCCTCTGCAGCATTTATCAATATCAGTTAACAGTTCTTGTGCTAAAAGAACATTGTCACATATGCATCTTCCCTTTATAAAAGCACCTTTATACATATATTGATTTTTGAAAATAATATTTTAAATTTTAAAAAGTGAGAATGGACAGATCTCATTCATTTAGTATTTTAAATAAATGAGAACAATGTCATAAGCAATGTACCTATCCCGAGGATTAAATGCACTACTTGATGATATGGCTCGATCAAATAAACTTCAGAATTCATGACATCCATTTGGTCTACGAACCATTTATGTTAACCGACAATTTTCCTTATCTAATATGGAGGAACTAGATACGGTTTACATTAATCTGGGGTCTTTAAGTTTCCTATAAGGGCAAGCCCTATATTTAATTACATCCTCATGACTTCTAAAGGGTAAGGTTCTTCAAGAAAGAATGGTAATAGGAAATCCAATAGGTGAGTGACTCAAATTCCGTAACAATTTTTTTTGGTAGGAATCTAAAGGAAGGAAAGGCTAGGGGAAAGACATAGACCTAAGAGAGATCATGGTGTTTTTCTTGAACTATCCTATGTTTTGGTTTTAATTTTAGATAGTTATTTGGTGTTCTATACTGCCAATTTTATTATTAGGGCTTACATTTACTTGATACCGATCATGTGAATAGCCTAGAAGATGGGAGGATTTATGTCATATTAGATGACAACCTCAGAATCTAAGACGAGTTAGGGCTTATATTGTACAACATGGTCATGCAAAGTCCTAAAGAGATAAGGTGAGGGTTTATGTTGCACTAGGCAAGCTACCTTGAAGTCCAATGACTTGTTATTTTAATTTCTAAGGAGTTTTGCTGTTGAAGATGGTCGTGTTGCCCACTATGCGTGCTCCAAGCTCCTCATCGTAGCAGGTTTAGCTTAAAAAAGTGTCAATTGAAGAAGAAAAGAAATGTATCGTGTTTTGGAACTTCTAAATTGAGGTGTTTTGGGTATTTTGAGTGGTGAAGAATATTTTGGGAGAAGTTTTGAAGGATTTTGGTGATTTTGGTGTATATTAGGAATTTTTGGCAAAATTAAGGTTTTTAGAGGTAATTGGTCATTTGGTGGAGTATAGGAGTAAGGAGTCAAGAGTTGAGATTTTTGGTAAAATTGGGGTTGAATGAGATAGATAACCCATTTGAGCCATGGACCAAGGGAACTCTCCATTTGGGCCCTTCATGTGCTGGTACTAGTCAAACCTTAGATTGGAGCTAAGAGGTTTGGCAAACCCACCCACATGAGTTTCCAAAGGAGCAGGGGATCAAGCGTAGAGAAGTTTAGCATGCTTAGGGATGTGAGGTAGTATGTGAGAGTGTAATGTGCAAGTGTGTGTGTGAGCCTCCCCCAGAACACCCAGGGTAAGTCCTAAGGCTTAACCATTCTATAGGGAACTTCTCTTTGAGCTTCCTTATGCTTGGTCACATCATCGAAAAAGCTAGAGGAGGTTAGGCCTTAAGCATATGAAAACTCCCGGTGGAGTGAGAAAGGTTTAAATTTCTAAGTGGGAGGGTTCCAAGACTAGTCTTCTAAGAAAGTCACTAGGGGAGTCGTATGGCTAGAGCCTAAGCTATTCTAAAGAGAGTCTAGACCTCAACCAAAAGTGAGGTCAACAAATGGACCCCAATAGGTGTGGTGTACTAGGCAAACATACTGCACGTATTGGTGTTGACTGACGAGATCAACAAATCCGAAACAATTGTCTGAGCCAGAACTCAAGACAAAATATGGAATTTAGTGAAGAAGTTTCTGCTTCAAGTTCGGGGAATTCTCATTTTGGAGAGGAAAATGGAATACTTTCATTAAGGAGCTATGAATTTCAAGCCTCCAAACTTTGAAGGATGTCGGCCTCATTTTTCTTTTAATTTAAGTATATATATATGATTTTAAATAGTTTGGAAAATAATATTTGAATTTTTGAAAATACAAGACAAAATTGGTCCCATATCTTTAATAGTTTAAATAGTTGAATACCGCACTATAAACTATCTATTTATCCAAGGAATAGATGCATTGCTTAATAATGGGGATCAATTAAATAAACCAGTAAATTTATAACATATGTTTAGTCTGTGAAACATTTTTATGTTGACCTACAAATTCCCCTATTTAATACAAAGGAATTAAATAGGGTTTATATTACATGGGTTCTAAAGTTCCCTATAAGGGCAAGCCCCTATAGTTAATTACATCTTAAATGACGGGAGTCACTTAAAAAAACTCTCGATAAAGATCAATGGTTTCACTTTTAATAATTTCAAAGTTTAAAGTTTCTAAGGTTGGACATTGGAAATTTAAAATGGAATGGATCAAATTAGGAATAATTGTTTTAGGATCCAAAAGAAGAATGGTAGGGGATATCACGGATTCTAAACAAAGTTCGATGACTTCCTATTTGATGTTTCAATCTTGCTGATTTTAATAATTAGGACTTATATTTGTATGACATAATCATACAAATAGCCCGGAAGTTATGAGGGTTTATGTCATAACGAACGACGACCTCGGAGTCCTAAGATGAGTTTAGGGCTTAAATTGCATAATATAATTATGCAAATGCCTAAAGGATGAAGTGAGCATTTATGTTGCACTAAGAAAACTACCTCAAAATCCTATGGCTTAGTTTTTTATTTCTAAGGAAAGGATTAAGCTGATGAAGATTTGTTTTGTTGAAGATGGCCGTGCTGCCCACAGCCCTTGCTCCAAGCTCCTTGTTGTTGAAGAGGGTTTAGTTTAAGAAGTGTCAATCAAGAGATGAGAGAAGTTTCATGGTTTAGAGGTCAAGTTTTCTAATGTGCCAAATTCAATATCTTAAGCTTTAATGGGGGAAATATTAAAATTGATTAAGCAGAACTGGTTAAGATCCCACAGTTTCATCATCCCGACACCACTATTTCATTGGATTCACTAAGTCCAAATGAATTTGTTAAACTCAACTGAATGAGTTCCACGCTTTCATTTCGACCATGAGAAATCTCGTTAGCAACACGTAGGTTACATCATACGAGGTATTCCTGATCATCCAACATGACATTTTAATTTAATTATAATTGCAGTGTTATTTGTTTGTGATTAAATTTTGAGTTATCTTATATTTTGAATGTTGTGGCGGTGAATTTTTTCTTGTTTTGATTTTAGTCTTAATTTTAGTTTCAGTTTTGTGGCTATCCTAAGGGTTTTAGTTTTCATGCAAGGTGACATCATTGTTTAACATGAAAGCTTGCAAGAACAGAAAGTATAGTACATCGTAGGTAAGTAAATTGCAATAAAATAAAAGCGTACCTGGCAGGTCTTCTCGTCATTTCTAACTGCACTTAAAACACATGTTAGGGCATTTAAATATTTGAAAGAAAACACCTAGGTAGAGTTAAGGGAAGATCCTGGTTGTCTACTAAATCCTAATCCTATCACTAGTCAATTCCTAAGGTGTGTTTGAGGATGATTTTCTTCATGAAAGGAAAATGAAGTTTAATTGTTCTTCTAAAACATTCAGTTGGATTGAGAAAGTGCTTAGGACGAGTCCTAAACATCTTTTCAATGCTTCTGGGATCATTTTGAGTCCAAATGAATTTCATCATGTGGATGAATTGATCATCTGGGGTTTAGTTGAGTTTTGGTTCTTGCTTAGCGAATTTGGATGTTTGATTATCCTATGAGTAATGTGACATTTCATTTGACACTTCATTTAAGAGTTATAAAGATGAAAGCCTTTAGGGGCAAATTAGTTCGTTAAGGAACTTAAACATTCTTAATTGAAGTTGAATTTGTGTTTTAAAATGATTCAATTGTCTTTATAAAGTTTTGGTTGACTTTTAAATATTTTAAATTATTTTAAATTGGAAAAGTGTTTAAATCATTTAGTTCAGTTAAGGTTTAATATTTTAAATTGTTTTAGTTTAATTATAATATTTCAGATTAATTTTAATATTAATATTTCAGATTAATTTTATCTTTATCGGAGCCGTGAATGCTCTTTAGCGAAATTCGATGGCATCTTCGTTCGGATTTTGGTGAATTTAGGGGCAACTTGATCATTTGGGTGAATTTAGGGGCCCAAGGTCAAAATTTCAAATTTTGGAAAAATGAAGGGGGCTTCAAATAGAGAAGAATGGAATCATTTTGGGTGGAGTCAAAATTGAGTAGAAGTGGTTTGGGATGGAATTAGGGTTTAGAAGCATAAGCCATGGACCTTAGCTAAGTCCAACCACTTTGGGGCCAAGCTTAGCCAAATGGTAACCACTTTTTGATGCTTCACATATTGACCCTAGCCATCTTAATCAAATACTAGTGGCTTTGGTTCAATCATGTGAGTTTCTTAAAGGGTAGAAGGGGAAGAGTTTAAATTTTGGGTCAAATGGCTTAGGGGTGTGTGTGTGCAAGAGAAGCCCAAGTCACTCAAGGTTACCCTAAGTCCAAACATTCCTATGGGAACTCACTATTGGGTCTTCACATGGTGGTTTTAATCTTCCAAAGTGATTTGGAGGTTTGTAACCATCCATGTTTGGGTCCCAAGAGGAGTTAAGAAGTGGCTAAAAATTTCTAAATGGTGGGTTCCAACTCTAGTCTTCTAGGATAGTCCAAGAGAAGTCCTGTGGCTAGATCCTAAGCACTAAGAGGAAGATTAGACCTCACCAAAAATGAGGTCAACAAATGAACCCCCAATAGGTGTAGTGTGCTGACCGAGCATACCGCGCCTATTGGCATTGCCCGACGAGATCAACAAAAACCAACACAGCCCACCGAGTTAACACACTCAGGAGAGAACACAAAAATTTAGTGAGAAATCATCTGCTGGGGATAAATTTTCTTCACCAAAGATTTCAGAACTCTCGCTGGGGATTAGGAGATAGATTTCAAGTTTGACTGAATCTGAGATTGATTTGGGTCGAGATTTCAAATTTTGATTTTGATCTTTTTAATTTTGAATTTTAAATTTTGATTGACTTTGATTTGAGGGCTTGATTTGAGTGAAGGTTATGATTCGTAAGAAGTTGTGAATTTGAGAAGTTTAGAGATTAAAGGGGTGAGGATCGGAATTTGAGTACTGGCCTCGGAGTGAGAATCAGAATTTAGGTACTGATTCCAAAAGGTGAGAATCAGAATTTAGGCACTGACCTCAAAAGGGTGGGAAACCGAATTTAGGTACTGATCCTGAGATGAAAACTGGAATTTAGGTACCAGTCTCGAAATGAGAATCGGAATTTAGGTACCGATCTCAGAAGATGTGAGTCAGAATTTAGGTACTAATCCTGAGATGAGAACTGGATTCAGGTACCAGCCTGAGAGTGAGAATCAAAATTTAGGTACCGATCTCAGAAGATGGAAATTAGAAATTTGGTACTGATCTCGAGATGAGAACTGGAATTTAGGTACCAGCCTCGAAATGAGAATCAGAATTTAGGTACCGATCTCGGAAGATGGGAGTCAGAATTTAGGTACTGATCCCGAGATGAGAACTAGAATTTAGGTACCAGCCTCGAAGAGAGAATCAGAATTTAGGTACCGATCTCGAAAGATAAGAATCATAATTTAGATACTGATCCCGAGATGAGAACTGGAATTTAGGTACCAGCTTCGAAATGAGAATCAGAATTTAGGTACCGATCTCAAAAGATGAGAATCAGAATTTAGGTACTGATCCCGAGATGAGAACTGGAATTTAGGTACCAACTTCGAAATGAGAATCAATATTTTGGGTACCGATCTCGAAAGATGAGAATCTGAATTTAGGTACTGATCCGGTGATGAGAAATGGAATTTAGGTACTGATCCCGAGATGAGAACTGGAATTTAGGTACCAACTTCGAAATGAGAATCAATATTTTGGGTACCGATCTCGAAAGATGAGATTCAGAATTTAGGTACTGATCCGGTGATGAGAACTGGAATTTAGGTACCAGTCTCGAAAGTTGACAATTGACTTGTGAAGGTTTCGGTGTTTAGAAGTGTAGTAAAAGATTGGAATGGGACATGAAGGTGTTTCACATCCAGAAAGATTTGATCGAAGGTTGATTGTTTGGAAGGATGTGAATCCATGCCAGCAGAACCAAATCGAGAATTTCATGGTTTTGTATCAGTAGACTCAGTTGACCTTCTCAAAAGAGGGAAGAAATCGTAGAGAGTCGAAAGGATTTTAAGTACAGCCGGAGGCTGGGGATTTCAGATTCGGGATTTTTTTTCTTTTTTTTTGTGTTTTAGTGATTTGGTTTTGTTTTGATCTTCAAATTTTGTTTCGATTGAAATTTCATTTCGATTTGGATTTTCATTCATTTCTTTTGTTTGTAATTTGAGATTTTGAGTTGATTTGCTTTAAGCTTTGATTTCGTGTCTTATTTAGATTTTGGATTTGAATTTTTTTTATTTTATTATTATTTTTTATTGGATTTCGATGCATTCCGCTATTTTGTTTATTACATTTCATTTAAATCGTTCTTCAATAAACTTTTCTTTAAATCGAGTCAAACTCAGATTTAGTGGCGTTTGCAGTCAATTGCACAAAACTAAAGGCAAATACGACATAGTCGTTTCCATTGAAATGTCAAAAATTCATATCATACTGTTCCCAAAACATTTTTAATGATAGTTTCCTTGAAGATAAACTTTTACAGAATCCATGTATATCTGGACACAGACTATAATGGCATCTTCATGTTATCTAGCAAAATTGTCTGTTTGATTCGTCCATGTCTGAAAAGTAAACTGCATAGGTAATAACATCACCTTCTAAGCCACTTTCTGGAGGAAAATCCCGTGTAAGTGTGCTTTAGAGGTGTGCTACCACTATGAAGCTTACAGCTTGTAAGGCTGCAAACTCTCCAAATCTGGATCTGGCTGGAAATGCACTAGCATCTTGCTTTCATCCATCCTTTTGAAGGTGATGGAGATCCGCTAGTAAGGAACCCCTGGTATGCAGTACTTTGCCACATCTGCACTGTTCCCTTGTAGTACGAGGACAGAGCCTACCGGTAGAGGTATCTCTACTAGGCCTCAAAATTCTCATGGGCCGACTATCTGGAGTTCCATCCCGAACATGATGTTGCATTGATTAATTAAAGAGTGGGTGTAAAAAGGGTGAGCTATCTGGAGTTCCATCCCGAACATGATGTTGCATTGATTAATGAAAGAGAGGGTGCAAAAAAGGTCTCACAAAATTGTGATGGTCCATGTGAGGTGGAATGCAGTCTCCTTCTTCATAAATGTTGATAATGCAGCTATTCGGTATGCAGTCAGCGGGTAACACATCTTTTTCTTGATTAAAATTGGCATTAGGTCCATGTCGACATATTTTAGGTTAAGTATTGTATTTTAAATTTTAAATTTAATTTAAATATATGTATAACTTGGAAAGTAAAATTTTGATTTTTTGAAAGTGGTTTTCAGTTTGAAAATTTTAAAGTATGAAGTCAAACCGGTCTCACACCTAAAAAAGTTTAAATAAACGAGCACCACATCACAAACCGTGCATCTATCATGAGGAGTAGACACCTTTGCTTGATAATGGGGCTCGATTAAATAAATTAATAGATTTGTGACATCCGTTTGGTCTGCGAACCAATTTTATAAGCTGACAAATTCCCCTGCTTAATATAAAAGAATTAAGCAGGGTTTATTTTACCTAAGTTCTTAAAGTTCCCTATAAGGGCAAGACCCTATAGATAATTACATCTTAAATGACAGAAATCATTTAAGAAAACTCCCAATAATGATCAGTGTTTTTTCTTTCAAGAATTTCAAATTTTAAGCTTTAAAAGGATTGAATTTTGGAAATTCAAATGGGATTGGATCAAATTTAGAACAGTTATTTTGAGAGTTCAAATGAAGAGAAGTAGGGGATTTCATAGACCCGAAGTTAACTTCGGTGACTTCCCGACTATCCTATTGTTTGGCTTCAATTTGAGAATTTATTTAATGTTTCAATCCTACCAATTTCAATTAGTTGGGACTTATATTCGTATGACATAACCACATGAATAGCCTAGAAGATGTGAGGGTTTATGTCATACCAAACGGCTACCTCGGAGTCCTAAGACCAGTTAGGGCTTAATTTGCATAATATGATTATGCAAATGCCTAAAGAGAAATTGAGGATTTATGTTGCACCAGGAAAACTACCTCAAAATCCTATGGCTTGGTTATTTAATTCTAAGGAAGGTTTAAGCTGTTGTAGACTTGTTTTGCTGATGAAGATGGCATTGCTGCCCATTATGCTTGCTCCAAGCTTCTTGTTGTTGCAGAAGGTTTAGGTTTAGAAGTGACAATTAGGGGGTGGGAGAAGTGTTTTGGTTTAGAGAGGTTGAAAATTGAGATGGCTTAGTGTTTTGATTAAAACAAATCTTAAAGTTGATTAAGCAGAACCGGTTAAGATCCCACGGTTCCATCATCCTGGCACCACTATTTTTGATCAGATTCACTTAGTCCAAATGAATTTGCTAAATTTAACTGAATGAGTTCCACACCTTCATTTAGACTGTGGGAAATCTCGTTAGCAACACGTGGGTTACATCATCCGAGGGATTCCCGATCATCCAATGAGACGTTTTAATTTTAGTTGTAATCGCAGTTTTGTTTTGTTGGTGATTAAATTTTGAGTTATTTAAGTATGCTGGGTTCAATCATTTTCATGCATTTATAAGTGCTGAAAAGTAAGACATTTAATAAGTTGCGGAATGTAAATTGCAATAAACTTAAATGCGTACCTGGTGGGCAATCCTGTTGTTTTCACCTGCACTTAAAATACATGTTAAGGCATTTATATATTTGCAACAAATACCTAGGTAAAGCTAAGGGAAGGTTCTGGTTATCTACCAAAATTCTAATCCTATTGCTACTCAATTCCTATGACGTCTAGATTCCCAGTTTAGTTAAGGATGATTTTCTTCACCAAAGAACAATGAAGCCTCACTATTCTTTTAAAAACATCCCATCAAGTTAGGAAAGTGCTCGGAAATGAATTCTGAACATCTTCTTAAACATTTTAGGGATTATTTCGAGTTCAGTTAGTTTCATTATGCTGATAAATCAATCACCCAGGTTCAGTTGAGTTTTGACTCTTGCTCAGCGAATTTGGATGTTTGCTTCATTTAAGAGTTATGATAATGAAAGCCTTTAGGGGCAAGCTAGTTTATTCAGGAATTTAACCATTTTTAATTTAAAGTTTGAATTAATGGTTTAAAGTGATTTAATTTAGTTATAAAGTTTTGGTTGATCTTTTTAAATATTTTAAATTATTTTAAATTGGGAAAGTGTTCAAGTTTAATTCAATTAAATTTTTATATTTTAAGTGATCTTAACCTTTTTAGATTAATTTTAAATATTTTAAACTGATTTAATTGTAATTATAACATTGTAATCATGCATGCCAATGGAGAATTAAAACATTTAGAATAATATTAAATTAATTAAAAATTAAATACTCAACAAAATAACTTAATTCTTTTTCCACATTATTCTCCTCTGTTCACTAAGCGAGAGGGTATTTTTTGTAAATTTTATGATTTTTCTAAGCAAAGTTATGCATTTTCAAAGTTCTAGGATTTAAATAAATAAAACATAACCATATATTCCTACTTAAGTGACGCGGCGCCGTGTCATCCTGGGACAGATTGAAGCTCCACGCGGCGTCTCTCCATTCGGTGCCGCCATCTGAGTTAGCGCCACGCGGTCCGTGCTTTATATTCCGTGGTTCCATTCAGTTCCATCCCTGCCGTCCGTTCGATACACGCGTGATCGAACGGTCTCCAGTCATCGTCTCGGTCTGGTTCAACCTGAGAGCCGTTCACCCTAAAACCTTAAAATCTTGCTCGAGACTCAACCAAATCAAGCGCGGTTGGTCTCTATCAACGCATCTAGCCTAGACGAACACATCTATACGGCTAACATGCATTAAAATTAAACAGAACAAAATAAAGAATTGCTGGAAGCTCGGGAGGGAGAAGAGATCAATACCTTTGCTTTGAGAGGTGAAGCCTCAATTAGAGATGCTCGGCACGTTCATTGGAGTTGTAGAAGTCTACGAATTGAGCCTCTGGTCCTGGTGAGCTGCCTAGGTATGACTTCGACCAAGCCCGATTTGGAGCTCTGGCCGATAGAACAATTGGGTGGCTGGGTGAGGTGGCTTTCACTAGGGAACTTCCTCTCTTGGTGCTGGGAAGGTGTGGGTGAGTTTAATTGGATTTTAGTTGAGGTTCCAGGAGTGTCTTATTTCTGGCTTAATTTTCGACTGAGAAATTGAGCTCAGCCAGGGGGGTTCAGGGCAGGAGGACAATGGGGCTCTTCTTCTCTGGGCTGGGAGATGGTTTGGGAGCAATGTAGGGAAATTCTGTGAGAAAAATTTCAACACCTTTAGCATGACCGAAAGGTGTGGGTTTTATAGCCATGGCTGCCTGGTGGAGGTCAGGGCCAGGTAATGAGTGGTTTAGGCCGCTTAGGGTGAGGGCTGAGCAGGCAAGGTGGCTAGAGAGTAGATGGCACACTGGCAAGGCTTAATTTTGAGTTTCAAGGATAAAGGGGGTGCTCGGGCGTGGCTGTTCTGGCGGCTGGGGTGGCTGGCAAGGATAGTCAGGCGGCTAGGCAGGCTGAGGAGGAGTGGAGGAGAAGTTCAGCTCAATTAATTGAGGCAGGGAGGTTGCTTAAGGTGAGCTAATGGATGGGACTTAGCCTTTAGCAAATGGCTAAACCCAATGGTCCCAAGTGGTGGACCATTGGTCCATGGCTCATGGGGCATGGGTTGGGTCAGGTCAAACCCACCCTAGGAGGCCTAGGGTTGGCTGGCAAGAAGTTGGTTTGGTCCAATTTGGCTTAGATTGGTTTCAATTTGGATCACATGTGCACATGGATTGGTTTGAGTTTAGGTTGGGCTAGCTTAAGTTTAGGTTGGGTTTAAATCAAATTGATTGATTAACAATGTACAAATGATTGTCATAAAGCTTTTGGAAAAGGTTTGGAGTGAAATGGAGTTGATTTGGGGAGTGTATTTGGTGGAATTGGTGGTTTTGTTCAATTTGGTCACCATGGGTTATGCTTGGGTTTAGGTTAGGTTAGAGCTTGGCTAGGGCTCAATTGATGATTCAAAATGATGCAAGTGATTGTTATGGAAGGTTTAGGATAGAAATTGGGTGGAAATTTTAAGTTCAGGGGATTCAATTTAAAGATTTTAGGGCTAGGTGACAACTTTAGGGCAAGTTTGGGGATTTTGGTTTCAAATGATTTTGCATGGGATTTTGATCAAAATTTTGGCCAAATTAATGTTGTATTTGGTATAGGAATGTGTTAGGAAGAGTTCGAAATTTGGTTTGGGGAAAATTGAGTGGTTTTGGGTCATTTTAGGGTGAATTGGGTCATAAGTCCAAAATTGGGGGTTTTGGTTTAAAGTTGAAATTGAACTCAAATGTGAACCAAATTGGGCTTGGTTTTGATTGAAATTGGTATTGGAGATGTTGAATTGAAGTTTAGAATTGAAATTGATTAGAATTGGTGTCCATTGGATAGAATTGGTTTGACATTGGGTCTATTTGGGTTAATTGAGCCAACTTAGGATTTTGGGTTGAAAGTGGGTTAATTTGGAAAAAAATTGGTTTATAGTGTAGTTGAACAAAATAAAATTGGGAATATTTATGATTTTTTGGATTTTTTTTGGAAATTTTTGGAAATTTTGAAATTTTGGGCCAAAAGGGGTATTTAGGGTATTTGAAGGTTATTTGGAGGGTATTGTGGTATTTTAATGGATTTAAGAGGCGGGAACTATTTTGAAATTATTTTTAGGAATTTTGAGAATTTTGGGTAATGTTTGGGAAATTTTGTGGTTGTAGGGGCAATTTAGGTAATTTTAGGTAGGTTTAAGGACCCAATGTCAAAATCAGAAATTTTGGAAAAATAGAATTTGGTTATGGTTGAGTAAAGTGAAAAAGCTTAGATTGAGCCATGGACCAAGAAAATGCTCATCTTGAACATCTCATGTATTGTTCCTAACCCTCTTAGCCAAGGCTAGGGGTTTGGATCCATCCATATGAGTGCTCTAATGAACCAAGAGTCAAGATTGGGTAAAGATGGTTTAGGGTTTAGGATGGGTATAGGAGTGTAGTGTGTACAAGCTAGACGCCACCAAGACCAGGCCACCCAGAACTGTCCTAAGGCTTGAACATCCTATAGGAGTTCTTCCTTGTCTTATTGCACATAGGTCCTAACCTTCTAAGTGGTTTGGAGGTTGATGAACATCTATGTAGGATTCTAAAGAGAGTTAAGATTTGATTTGAATTTCTAGATGGTGGGTTCCATATCTAGTCTTCTAGGATAGTCAAGGAGAAATCTTATGGCTAGATCCTAAGCACTAAGAGGAAAGAAAGACCTCACCAAAAATGAGGTCAACAGTCCACTTCATCATAGCGGAGTATCCCTGGCGGGTTTCCTTTTTTATCATCGACAAAGTTATAGCATCCGAACTAGATTGTAATCCTCCCCTTGCCTCGCTTCCATTTCTGCAGCTCAGAATATGTCTTCCTCTGTAGTCATCCTGCACAACCCTGATCTCTCAAATTGAAGACGTAATCTACGATCTCATTCTGCTCGTAGTAAGAGAACACATCAGTATGCAATTCTAGTCCCTTTAGAATATTGACATACTTGCCCTAAATCCTCTGAAAATATTCAAAATCCTGTCTTCGCATTCTCTAGTTCATCTCCAACTCATGCTCCGAGATCATCTAGGACTGTCGGGGTCTGGTGACGTACTTTGGGATGTATGGCTCTACGCCGGCACGCTCTCCTGTAATCGTCATTAGCTCAGGTATGAGTTGTGTCGTGACCTTTCACTGGAATTACCTCTGCTATGGTGCTCCTGAGGACTGGCTTCCTCGGGCTAACTGCAGCGATCATCAGAATCTCTTCTTTGTTCTGCTCTTCTGTCAATTTCTTTAACTTTCTATGAATACGGCGGTTCTTATTTCTTCTTTGAGTCTGGGTCAAAGTAGCTCTCCTCTCCCCCTGAATGTTGGTAGGGATGCCACTAACAAGCTTCCCTCCCTCTGCGGTTATTACTGATTTCATTCTGTTGTCTTCATTCGCATCAATCGTCCTCTTCTGGTTTGCAGTGTGTTGACCTTTCTCACTGAGCTTCATTACTGTCTTTCCACGGGGCTCCCCAAGGTCTACAGTAGTCCAAGTAGTTTCTTCATATTCTAGCTTCATCTGTACAAAATCTGAGTCAACCTCGATCACAGCACCAGCCTTCAGGTCCTCTTCATTAAGTGTAAGACTTACACCATCTTTAAAGGAAAGGACCAGCCTCCCGCTCAACATCTTCCTGCAAAAAGAAGGAAGGGATCAGGGGCCAAACCTAAAAGGAACGAGAACAATAAGAATTTTAAAATTTATTGTATTTTCTTTTATAAATTTATATACAATTATTTTATTTTAAAATTTTATTAAGAAAGGGAAAGATTTGATTTGGAGTTTTTTTTAAATTGCAACATGTTTCGATTTTATTTTTATTTGAGAAAATTTCTTTTGTATTTTGGTTTTAAAGTTTTTTTTATTATTATTTTGGGTTCGGACCCAGTTGCACACAATTATCGCTTCGGTAATTCTATAAGCAAAATTTTATATCTAAAGCCCGCTCTTCGAAACATCATGTCGCGTAATACTTCTTTAGATATCGTCTATTGATAGGAAGCATTGGCCGCTCTCCACAACAATCCATGAGTTGGTAAGAGCCTCCTGAGAAGACTTTCTCGACTACAAACGGTCCTTCCCAAGTTGGTTCAAATTTACCCCCTATATTGTGGTGTGTAAGAATAGGTCTTCTGACAACAAGAACTGATTCACCAACTTTGAAAGTTCTTGGGCAGACCCGTTTGTCGTGGGCCTGAATCATCTTAGCTTGTTATAACTCCAAATTTTGCTGCGCTGAAAGTCGTATTCCTTCCAAGCCTTCCAATTCTTTCAATCGTAATCTGGCATTCTCTTTTGTAGTAATCTTATTTGGGACTGCAGTTCTGAGCGACGGAAGCTGAACTTCCAAGGGCAAGACGGCTTCGGACCCGTACACTAGAGTGTAAGGTGTAGACTGAGTAGGTGTTCTGAAAGTTGTCCTATAGGCCCATAAGACTTATAGTAACTACTCGTGCCAATTTCTCTTTTTGTCGTCCAAAGTTTTCTTTAGGATTTTTATGAGAATTTTATTAAAAGACTCGACCAAGCCGTTTGCTCTTGGGTAATAGATCATCGAATAACACCAATCTATCATGTGTCTTCTGACAAAATTGTTAATCTTCATGCTTTTAAATGCGAACCCGTTATCTGAGATAATTCTGTGGGGTACCCCAAAACGGTAGACGACTTGATTCTTGAAGAATTGTAACACATGATGTGCCTTCACTTCTCGGAGCGGTACTGCTACTGCCCACTTCGAAAAGTAATCTGTTGTGCAAGGATGAAATGATGTCCTCTTGAAGAAGGTGGTTCTATCAGACCCACGATATATGTGCCCCAACATTCGAAAGGCTACAACGTGATTGTCAGATGTAGCACATTTGGAGGTTGATGTAGAACCACTCCGTGCACTTGGCACTGGTGACAACATTTTGTAACTTTCATTCAGTCGGTCATCATTGAGGGCCAGTAGTACCCTAATCACTTAATTTTCATTTTCATCTTCAGACCCGACTGGTGAGCACCACAAAGTCCTGAGTGCACCTCTTAACAATCTCTCGAGCCTGAGACCCACTCAGGCACCTTAGCGATATCTGATCGAAAGACCTCTTGTATAAGGTATTGTTTATTAGGGCGTATGACAGAGTTCTTTTCTTGATTTGATGGGCTACTGACTTATCGTCTGGTAGGTTTCCTGTTTGTAAATATTATATTAATGGCTGCCACCAATCTTCTGCAGTTTCTGCCACTACTGCAACTGTCTCTTCATTTCCCAGTCTGCGTAAAGTGTCTATGTCAATTTGCGATAGGACCTGTCATCCCTGCACTGTCACTTCAATTGATTCTTCCTGTAGACATGTGAATTCTTTTGCAAGTCGGGCCAAAGCTTCTGTAAGGGCATTTTTTTATGGGAATCTTGTATATCGTTATGTTTAGAATCTGCTCTAGCAACTTCATTGTATACTGAAAATACTGCTCAAGTATAGGCTTCAGAATTTTGTACTGTCCAGCGACCTGTTGTATGATCAACTGTGAATCACTGTAGATGTTGATATCTGTTATACCCATCTGAATGTCTAACTCTAGTTTGGTTAGAAGTGCTTCGTATTCCGCTTCATTATTCGTACACGGTTCTGTCAAGTGGTAGGAGTATCTTAACATCCCCCGTTCCGGTGTTATAAATATTAGTCTGATTCCTGTCTTACCAGGAACTATCATTTGCAATTCTTTGTCTCGTTGTGCTGATGATTCTCCATTGAAGTACAATTCTCAATGTTGATCATTGAGGTCTTTTAAGCTCATTATCTGTTCATCTGGCAAATCGTCATTGAGAGGCGATTCTGCCGGTAAAGGATGTGTTGTGAGGAAGTGTTCTAGAACTTGTCCCTTTGAGGCACGAAGAGGAACAAAAGCTATATCAAAATGTAATAGTATCATCGAACACCTAGCAAGTCTGCCGGAAAGTGTTAGGCGGGTCATCAATTATTGTAATGAATTAAACTTCGATATAAGGTTGACCTTATGAGAAAGCATGTAATGTCTGAGCTTTTGAGCGGCGAAGATCAAGGCCAAACAGTGCTTCTCAATAGGAGAATACTTTACCTTCATCGGAATTAGAAGACGACTCAAGTAGTAGGAAGAGTTTTCTTTACCCTTGCCATTACCTGGGCTAGCAGGGCTCCGAGGGAGTCGTCTAAAGCCGCGATATAAAATATCAACAGTCGACCCGAGACTGGGGTTGCTAATACAGGAGGTGTCATTAAATAGTATTTGATGTCCTCAAAGGCATGTTGACATTTAGAGTCCTAAGTAAACTTGGCATCCTTCTTAACAAACGCTGAAAAAGGCTGACACTTCCTGACAAATTAGAAACAAAGCGTCGAAGATTTACCAACTTCCCTTGAAAGGATCGTAATTGTTTTAAAGTTTTGGGAGGCGGCATTTCTAAGATAGCTTTAATCTTTTCCAGATCGATTTCAATTCCGCATGCCGGACAACAAATCCTATGAATTTCCCAGAGGTTACGCCAAAAGCGCATTTCAGGGGATTCATCTTAAGGTTAAATCGTCTTAATCGCTCAAAAACAATTCTCAAATCATACAGGTGATCTTCTTTCAATTTGCTCTTGATGACCACATCATCCACGTAACACTCGACTTGGTTGTGAATGAGATCATCAAAAATCCTTGTCATTGCTCTTTGGTATGTTGCTCCTGCATTCTTTAATCTGAAAGGCATCACTGTGTAGCAGTATACCCCAATTGGTGTTCTGAATGCTGTGAGCTTTTCATCTTCTGGTGCCATCTTTATCTAATTGTATCCCGATGATCCATCCATGAAAGAGAAGAATTCGTGCGTCGAAGCGATGTCGATCATTAACTCCAGAATTGGTAGCAGAAATTCTTCCTTTAGGCACGCTTTGTTTAAATCCCTGAAATCCATACAGATTATGATCTGACCGTTCTTCTTCCTAACTGGTACCACATTGGCCAACCAAGTCGGGTATTGTTCTTCTCGGACAAATTTAACGTCGATTAGCTTGTTAACTTCAGCTATTACTTGTTGTTCGATCTATAGACTCATTCTTCTCAGAGCTTGCCTGACTGGAACGGCATTGTGATCCACTCCTAGCTTGTGAACTGGAACTTCTGGAGCTAATCCCAACATTTCATCATAACTCCAAGCAAAACGGTTCTTGAATTCCATTAATAGCTTAATCATATCTTCAGAGTCTTCTTTATTGAGTAAGAAGCTAATAAAGGTTGACTTAGACTCTTCTTTAGTACCTAAATTAACTTTCATTAACTCATATATTGTAGATTTAATCTCTTCTTTGAATTATGGTGGAGCGTCTTCAACTGGCAGGTCTTTGAGATCATCTGAAGCTTCCAGGAAGTCTTCATTAGGCTCGCAAGTGACAACCAAGCAAAATTCTGTATCGTCAGTTGGCCCTATCGTGCCGAATTCGAGACTATGCTTTGAATTGGGAGGTCGACTGATATTACTCCATAACTTTTCAAAGCGGTATGATTGGTCTTTTGACCACCGCTTAGGTTAAACACCACGTTGAATTAGATTTTGAACACAGGGAGAATACCACTCAAAAGACAATTCCTTTATTTCAGATGAAGCAACATCTTCAATTTTTACATCATTTTCAGGATTGGAAGAAGAAGAAGCACCACGGTAAAACTTGATTGGCTTTACACCGCCACCATGTACTTCCTTGACTACCATACCCTCAGCCCTACTAGAGTAGATCGGGTTTAGGGTCATAGTTTGTACATAGTAGTTTATCTTGTCGTACATTGGCTTGTATTCTTCATTCCTCTCATCTTCTAGTGAGATCTTGAACTAGGGCCTGTTCTGACTTATCTTTGCTGCTTCTTTCTTGATTTCTTTTCTTCTTCTTCATAATTGTCTTCCCAATCAACATTAATCACCAGATTCTTTTGTTCAAATATTCCACTGTTTGTTCCTCGACCCCAACCTTGACCTCGGATGCGAGTTATGGAGAAACATTCACCATCTCTTCGTAAGGGAGTGGTGAATAATTGTTGAAGTAGAATTTGAGGATCTTTGTCGTCTTGAGTTTCTTTTGCTTCATTTGGCAGGACCGTTCTGGAGAAAATTGTTTTCTTCGGAGGTGCGTAGTAAGCGGCATCCTCATGGATTCCAATTTCATGCACGGAGAATGGCTGCAAGTCACCTTTGATGCATTGTTCTTGTCCTCCCTCATAATACTTTATGCACTAGTGTAGAGACGACGGTACCATCCAATTTTCATGGATCTAAGGTTGACACAGTAGAGCATTGAATGACGTTTCAGAATCAATTATGTAGAATTTTGCGGTTGTCCTTTCCAAATCACCGATCCTCATAGTTAGTGTTATTGATCCAATAGCTCTCTCTCCTTTCTGATTGAAACCTTTTAGTAGCATTTTGTCTACTTTGAGATCATGGGCATAACTTTCCAAATATGCTAAGGTCCAGGGATTCATCACATTGATCGATGCTCCCGGATCAACTAACGCCCTGGAGAGCGTGAACTTACTGATAGTGACTGAGATGTACAGGGGTCGGTTGTGATCGGTTGTCCCAAGTAGCAAGTCATTTTCCGTGAAAGTAATACCGTACTACCCACCGCTATTGTTGAAGATGGCCGTGTTACCCACCGCGCTTGCTCCAAGCTCCTTGTTGTTGCAGAGGGTTGAGTTTAAAAAGTGGCAATCAAGAGATGAGAGAAGTTTCATGATTTAGAGGTTAAGTTTTCTAATGTGCCAAATTCAATGTCCTAAGTTTTATTGGGGGAAATATTAAAATTGATTAAGCAAAACTAGTTAAGATTCCACGGTTCCATCATCCCGACACCACTATTTTCATCAGATTCACTTAGTCCAAATGAATTTGCTAACTCAACTAAATGAGTTCCACCCTTTCATTTAGACCGTGGGAAATTTTGTTAGCAACACGTAATTTACATCATCCGAGGTATTCCCGATCATCCAACATGACATTTTAATTTAATTATGATTGCAGTGTTATTTGTTTGTGATTAAATTTTGAGTTATCTTATATTTTGAATGTTGTGGCGGTGAATTTTGTCTTGTTTTGATTTTAGTCTTAATTTTAGTTTCAGTTTTGTGGCTATCCTAAGGGTTTTAGTTTTCATGCAAGGTGACATCATTGTTTAACATGGAAGCTTGCAAGAACAGAAAGTATAGTACAACGTAGGTAAGTAAATTGCAATAAAATAAAAGCGTACCTGGTGAGTCTTCTCGTCATTTCCAACTGCACTTAAAACACATGTTAGAGCATTTAAATATTTGAAATAAAACACCTAGGTATAGCTAAGGGAAGGTCTTGGTTGTCCACCAAATCCTAATCCTATCACTAGTCAATTCCTAAGGTGTGTTTGAGGATGATTTTCTTCATCAAAGAACAATGAAGTTCAATTGTTCTTCTAAAACATCTCATTGGATTGAGAGAGTGCTTATAACGAGTCCTGAACATCTTTTCAATGCTTCTGGGATCATTTTGAGTCCAAATGAATTTCATCATGTAGATGAATTGATCATCCAGGGTTTAGTTGAGTTTTGGTTCTTTCGAATTTGGATGTTTGATTATCCTATGAGTAAGGTGACATTTCATTTGACACTTCATTTAAGAGTTATAAAGTTGAAAGCCTTTAGGGGCAAATTAGTTCGTTAAGGAACTTAACCATTCTTAATTGAAGTTGAATTTGTGATTTAAAATGATTTAATTTAGTTATAAAGTTTTGGTTGACTTTTAAATATTTTAAATTATTTTAAATTGCAAAAGTGTTTAAATCATTTAGTTCAGTTAAGTTTTAATATTTTAAATTGTTTTAATTTAATTATAATATTTCAGATTAATTTTAATATTTTAATTTGATTTAGTTAAATTATGAATTATAAATTATTTCAAAATTAATCTTAATATTTTAAACTTACTTTTAAATTATTTCAAATTAATTTTTAGTATTTTAAGTTGTTTTAATTTAATCATAAGGTTATTTTTAATTATCAATTTCAACTATCATTTTATGGTTTCATTAGTAAGAGTTAGGTGGTATTTGATCAATTCATTGGTTAGGGATTCAATTTCAAAGAATTAGAATTCTCTTATATCACATCCCCTAACCTTAACAATTTATGCTTTAATTAACTTCTAAAGTTTAATGACTTAATTAATTAGGATTTGTTCTTTAACATCAGAAGTGATTAATGGGTTTCTACCTCTTAGCTCCCTATGTTTCAATCATCCAAGGGGAAAATCAAGATCAAATATTAACCCTTCCCCTTTGGTTAAGCCTAAATATTAGTTAAGGCTAAAGTTCCTTAATTACCTTTATGCCCTCTTAAGCTTGTTCATCTCATAATTCACTAAATTAAGCTAAAATAAATTTGAAATTTTTATGTCACCTCACTCATATGTCAATTAAGACATCAGAGGAGAAAATGTGATTTTTCTATTTTTAATTTAATTTATATAATTACTTTAGTGAAAAATAGAGGTTTTCAATGAAAATTCAACAACATGACCAAGATGAAACTTCTATCCTTAGGAAACTTATGGGAGGTTTCTACTGACTAGAGGAGCACTTGGACCGATTTTGGGTGATTTTTTGAATTTTAATTTATTTACTATAATTATTTTAAATTTTGGAGTATTAATTAATTATAAAATAAAATTGAGGGGAAAATTAAGTTTTATATTTTTATTAAATCTCTCTGAGCTCAAGGAACTCAAAGAAATAAATTTTGTATTTTTCTAATTTTTCTTTGAATTATTAGAATTATTTTAGTGAAAGGCTTGAAAAATCCATTTTTTTAATATTAAAAATTACCCTAAGCCTTTAAAATTTAATATATTTACTTAGAGACTTAGGAAAAATATTTTGTTGGTTCCCAAGTGATTAAGAGGCCAAATATGACATTTTGGTGAATTTTAATATTTTTAAGATTTTTTAATTATTAAAATATTCAAAAATAATTAAAAAATGAAATTTTTATGAAAAATCCAATTTTATTTTTCCTAGACTCCTCTGATCTTAGAGAACTCCTAAAGTTGATTTGGTGAATTTTTGAGTTATATTTTGGGTTTTATGAACTTTTTAATTTCAAATATGGTTATGCCACTTAGGTAATTCATTTAGTGGGTTAATTAACTCTAATTGATTTGAAATTTTTATGTGGGATTCACCTAATCCTAAAGCACAGTGGAGAATTTATGTCTTTTTGATGTGTGGTTGCTCCAAATTAAATTAAGTTCAGCCTTGAGTGTTTGATCAAATTAGGGTTATTTTCAGTGAATCAAATCAAACCATAATTTCTCTAGGGTCCTTTTGTCCTAAGATAATTCCCCTAATTTTTCTAGATTTTTAGGAACAACATGCTAATTTCCATAATTAATTTTCAAGAACATGGCCCTAAACTTAGAAAATAGACAACTCCCTCAAGACATAACCTCTGACCTTGTAAAAATCAGAGAATGTTTCCAAGATCAGAGACTACAAAAGCCCTATAGTCTCATGCCATGGTAAATTATGTGTGTGAATGGAGAATTAAAATACTCAAGACAGTAAATAAATGATTAAAAATTTAGCACATAACAAAATAATTTGATTTTAATTCGACATTGTTCTCCTCTATTCACTGAGCAAGAGGGTATTTTTAGTTTATTTTTATTATTTTTCTATGCAAAGATATGCATTTTTAAAGTTCAGGCTATTTAAATAAATAAAAACTCCTATTTTCCTACTTAAACAACTCAGTGCTGACTGTATCCTCGGCGGCGTCAAGAGCACACGCGGCGCGCTCCCATATGATACCGCCATTCGAGTCACCACGCGCTTTACGGACGAGGCTCCTGTGTGACTTCATCCGAGCCGTACAAACATTACACACGCCATCCGACGGTCGCTGAGCTTCATCCTCGTCTGGTTCAACCCGAGAGCCGTCCACCTTCCAGACCTAACATCTTGCTCGATACTCAACCAAATCGAGCGAGGTTGGTCTCTATCGATGCATCTAGCCTAGACGAACATATCTATACGGCTAACATGCATTGAAATTAAGTAGAATGAAATAGAGAATTCATGGAAGCTAGGGAGGAGGAGGATTTTAATACCTTTGCTCTGAGAGGTGAGGCCTCGATCAGAGATGCTCGGCACGTTCGTGGAGATCCAAGGAGCCTACGGATTGAGCCTCTGGTCGCGGTGAATTGCCTAGACCCAAGTTCAACCAAGGCTAATTTGGAGCTTTGTCTGATAGCACAGATGGGTGGCCTGGTGATGGGGCTTTCACTGGGGAACTCCTTCTCTTGGTGTGGGGATGGTGTGGGTGAAGTTAATTTAATTTTGGTGGAGGTTTCAGAAGTGTTCTGTTTCTGGCCTAAATTTTGACTAAGAAATTGAGCTCAGGTGGTGGAGTTCAGGGCAGGAGAGTAGTGGGTATCTTCTTCTCTTAGTTGAGATTAGGTCTGAGAGCAATTTGGGAGGGATTCATGAAGAAAATTTCAGCACTTGAAACTCGGTCATGGAGCCATTGTATAGAATCCACCGGAGAGGGGAGCTCAGGGCCAGACAATGAGTGCCTTAGGACGCTTAGGGTGAGGGCTGAGTAGGGCAGCTGGGCAGTGAGGGGACTGCTCGCTATCATGGCTCAATTTTGAGTTTTAAGCCCATGGGCGGTGCTCGGGCGTGCCGGTTCCGGCGGCTCTGGTGGCTGGCAAGCTGAGGAGGAGTGGGGGAGGAGTTTAGTTCAATTAATTCTAGCAGGGAGGTTGCTTAAGCCAAGTTTGAGGATGGAACTTAGGCTTAGCTAAAAGGTTAAACCTAATGGTCCAAAGTGGTGGACATTTGGTCCATGGCTCAAGGGGCTTTGGTTAGGTCATGTCAAACCAGTCCTAGTAGGCCTAGGGTTGGTTGCCATGAAGTGGGTTTGGTCAACTTTAGCTTAGTTTTGTTCAATATGAATCATGTGTCCAATTGGGTTGGTTTGGGTTCAAGTTGGGCTAACTTGAGTTTGGGTTTGGTTTGAATCAAATTTATTGAGCAAAAATGTGCAAATCATTGTTATGAATGATTGAAAGAAGCATTGGAGCAATTTTGGAGTGATTTGGAGGGTCAATTTGGTGGAATTAGATGATTTGGTCAACTTAGGTCACTTTAGGTTAGGCTAGAGCTTGGCTAGGGCCCATTTTATGATTCAAATGGATTTATGTAATTGTCATGCAGAACTTTGGATAGAAATTGGGTGGAAATTTTAGGGTTAGGGGATTCAATTTGGGAAATTTAGGTCATGTGGCAAATTTAGGGCAAATTTTGGGGATTTTTGTTCAAAGAAATTTTGAATGGGATTTTGGTGAACTTTGAGTTTAAATTGGGGGCAAATTGATGTTGCATTTTGTTTATGGGGATGTTAGGAAGAGTTTAGGATTGAATTTGGGGGAATTGGTTGACATTGGGTCAATTTAGGGAATTTGGATCATTTAGGTAAAATTGGGGATTTTGGATTTCAAGTGGAATTGAACTCAAATGTGGGACAGATTAGGCTTGGATTTGGTTTAGATTGGTATTGGATGTGTTGAATTAAAGTTTGTAATTGAAATTCGGTAAGAATGGGGTCAATAGGGTTTGATTTGAGCACTTTTGGGTTAAATGGGCTAAATTAGGGCTTTTGGTAAAATTAGGGTATGTGGTAGTTTAAGAAAATGAAATTGGGAATATTTGGGAGATTTTGGAATTTTTTGGGAATTTTTGGAATTTTTGGAATTATGGGCCAAGAGGGGCATTTAGGGTATATGGAGGTTATTTGAAGTGTATTGGAGTGTTTTGGTGGATTTAAGAGGTGGGAACTGTTTTGAAATGATTTTGAGGAATTTTAAGAATTTTGGGTTTTTTTTTTGAATTTGGGGAAAATTTAGGGTTTAAGGGGCAACTTGATCATTTGGGTGAGTTTTGGGGCTTAAGGTCAAAATTTGAAATTTTGGAAAAATGAATGGGGCTTCAAATAGAGAAGAATGGAACAATTTTAGGTGGAGTGAAAATTGAGTAGAAGTGGTTTGGGATGGAATTAGGGTTTAGGAGCATGAGCCATTGACCTTAGCCAAGTCCAACCACTTTGGAGCCAAGCTTAACCAAATGGTAACCACTTTATGATCCTTCACATATTGACCCTAGCCATCTTAATCAAAGACTAGTGGCTTTGGTTCAATCATGTGAGTTTCTTAAAGGGTAGAAGGGGAAGAGTTTAAAGTTTGGGTCAAATGGCTTAGGGGGGTGTGTGTGCAAGAGAAGCCCAAGTCACTCAAGGTTACCCTAAGTCCAAACATTCCTATGGGAACTCACTATTGGGTCTTCACATGGTGGTTTTAACCTTCTGAGGTTTGTAACCATCCATGCGGGGGTCCCAAGAGGAGTTAAGAAGTGGCTGGAAATTTCTAAATGGTGGGTTCCAACTCTATTCTTCTAGGATAGTCCAGGAGAAGTCCTATGGCTAGATCCTAAGCACTAAGAAAAAGATTAGACCTCATAAAAAATGAGGTTAACAAAGGAGTCCGATTCGAATCAATTTGAATTTGGAATTTTGATTGAGAATTGATTTTGAATTTTTATAGAGTTTGTGGAGATAAGGATTCGTAGAGTTTTTCATTTGTGAAATCTTACTTTGATTTGAAAATTTTGATTTTGTGTGAATTTTGAATTTCAAGTGAGTGTAGAAGGGGATTTGGAATCTTGGTACCGATCACAGAAAGAGGGAATCAAAATTTAGGTACTGATCCAAGAGGATGAGTATTGGAATTTAGGTACCAATTTCAGAAATGAGAATCGGAAGTTCGGTACCGACCTTAGAATATAGTTGGCGTAGTTTCTTGGATAGGAATGGAAATATAGGAAATTTGAAGGAATCAGACGACTGTGCTCCGATCCTGAAATTTCATAAAAGGTAGAAAATTTCTTAGGTAGGGGGTGGAAAAATATGGAATTTGAAGGAATCAAACGACTATGCTCCGATCCTGGAATTTCATGGAAGGCGGAAAATTTCTCGGATAGGAGGAGGAAATATAGGGAATTTTAAGGAGTCAGACGACCGTGCTCCTATCCCGGAATTTCATGGAAGGCGGAAAATTTCTCGGATATGAGGTGGAAATATTGGGAATTTTAAGGAATCGGAAGACTGTGCTCTGATCCCCGAATTTCATGGAAGGCGAAAAATTTCTCGGATAGGAGCTAGAAAAATAGGGAATTTTGAGGAATCGAACGACTGTGCTCCGATCTCGGAATTTCATGGAAGGCAGAAATTTTCTCGGATAAGAGGTGGAAATATAGGGAATTTGAAGGAATTGGACGACTATGCTTCGATCCTTGAAGTTCGTGGAAGGCGGAAAATTTCTCAGATAGAAGGTAGAAATATAGAGAATTTTAAGGAGTCGGATGATCCGCGATTAATATACGTGAGTTTAATCCTTTATAACATTATTATTTGAATTTCTTCCTTTCCAACGGTGCCAACAACTTGACTCCAAAGTAAAGTAAGATTTCAATTATGTCTTTAAACAGTAGGGATTTTACGCAATTATACGTATCGTTATCAAGTAATATAGAGCTTTCTGATTAATCCTCGAATATCGATCCCATGGAGATCGCGGTAAATCACAGCGGCTTTCAAGAGTAGTTCTAGTCTACAATAACACGCCCTAGCTTGGAAGGTTGATAAAAGTTTAGTTTTGATTATATCTAATAGTTATCACTACAATACTACTTCTTCTCCTAAAGTAAAATACTTAGTGAAAAATCAGAAACTGGGTTTTATATATACTAAAAGTACTATTCCTCATACAATGAAAGTAGTGACATGTGTAAAAGTAAAACAAGTAACGAGAGAGATTGTGATAAATACGAGCAATTATACTTTACCCTTACTTGTTTCTATAAAGAACATAAGTTAATCTGATGATTTGAAATCTTGTAGATGGGTTAGGCAGGGAAGATACTAGTTTTCACTCTAGAGTTCCCTCTTCTCCCTCCACCTGGGTGCTAACATCTCATAACAAAACTTTTTACATCAAACCAAATTAGGAGCTTTAGTCTATCACCCTAAAGTCCTCTAATTCTACACCTCTTAAACATGCATATCTCCCTATTTATTTGCACTCAACCATATGGACTACATTCTCACCCATATAATCTCATGTGATTTTTACCAATAGTTGACTGAGACAATACCGCATTGGTTCTTACATGTTCTCACAACAGATTTTAACATGCAAGTTAGTCAAGTTTACATGTAAATGAAGATAAAAAAATCATCACAATATATTCTCACTCTACTCAATTCTATATCCTACACAACATACTAATTCAATGTAAGACGAAAGAGTAAAGAAAACTACTCATTACACATGGAGAAACAACAACAACTTTTCATTGAACAAAACTTTGAATCCATACAAACAAAGTACCAAATTCAAACCAAAATACAATGAAAATACTTATCTTTAATGAAAATCAAACTCTCTTTGTATAGCAAAAACAAACTTCTTCCAATCCCCTCCAAGAACAAAGTGAAAAGAAAAGAAGAAATTCTCACACTCTCTCTTTCTCTCTCACCTTGTAGCCCCACTTGGGCTCACGCCCAAGCCTTCACTTCTTATCCAAGCCTTCTTCTGCACTTCTAATCTTCTCCTCCTAATTATCCTTTTCTCTAAGAGTTCAAGAATATTTTTGTAATTTCCGAAGAGATGCTTAAGTGTGTCTTCAAAAAGAGTCCACATTCAATGAACTTCCAAAGGGTGCTTTATGTGTTTTTTCACTCCAAGAGACACATCTCTTCCATAGTAACTCCTTCTAATCAACCCAATCTCTTCTAGAAAGTTTATTTTATCATTCCCAATGAATTACCTAAGAGACACACTTCGCAACGCTTCGAAAATTGTCCAAATATGACGTTTCTTCTAGAAGTTATGCCAAAAACCGTCACTGGCGGCTATGAGCCGATTTCTGGTGCATAGGCCGCACTGCCTGGTAGCTATGCGCCAACTGGTGGCGCCTAGGTGCCAGACATAGGTACAAAATTTTTTGGTTCGACCCGTTTTGCTCCGGTATGCTCCAGTTCGATCCATTTTCTCCAGTATGCTCCATTTTAGTCCATTTTTGTTCCTTTTGCTCTGATCACTCCAAATTCTTTAATTTGATATACCTATAACCAAAAACAGAAAAAGCATACCTTTAAAGTGCAATATCATTATAAAATTTAGCATAAAAAGTAGTACATTTTTAGGTGGATCAAAATCCCCCAAACTTAAACATTACTTGTCCTCAAGTAATACTACACTTTTAAAATATTTTTTGTAGATTAGTGTTAATGGGTCATCCTTTAGAATTGCTAAAATTTTGTTCTAAAAATGTGATAGTTCAACTTAGAAGAACCTCTAGTGAACTAGACTAGCCCAGGGTCTAAAATATTTATCATCAAACTTGGAAATTTGTTTTCCTATTTAATTCAGAAAAATATGCAGATTTTTCAAACTTCGGATCCTATGAACTTTACTTTCTAGACTTAAGAACTCTCTTAAAAATAATTTACTTAATATAAGTATAAAAAGTAAGCTTAGGATTGTTCTGAGTTCTTTACTCTAGAAAGACTTAAGTGAAACCAATTTTTGATTAGGACCTCTCCTCAAGCTTCTCCTCACAATTTTTTTTTTATTTTTTATTTTTTTATTTTTTTTCAGGATCTTTTTGATCCATTTATTTTTCTTTATTTTTATTTTTTTATATGTGAGGATTACTATATCTGGAAAAGTCCTTAAATGATTTTTAATTCCATTATCCTCCTTTAAAGTTAAAACTTATTACTTTCCTTCACTTAAGAAGATATATATATTTTTTAAAATACTTTCTAAAAGAGCCTTAAATGTTTGAGAATAAAAATTTTAAGAATCCTTAATTTTCCAAAAAATACATTTCTTCCTACTAAAGATAGTTATTTATTTTCCCATGTTCTCCACTAAATATCTTTAACTCTAGGTTCAACCTTTTCACTAAAAATGTCGACTAAGTTTTTCTACTCCATTTATATACTTAAAATTCTAACATCCTTAAGGTGACTCCACATAACAATAATCATTAGAAATAAAATACAAATTTATTTTTAGTAGTTTTGAAAACAAGTAAGGTTCAAATTTGAAACATTTTTCTTTTTCCCCCCAAACTTAAGCTCAAACATGTGTAACAATGAAGTACAAAAATATGCGGCACCGAAAGATCACTTTTACAATTTACTACACATCCTACAAAATATCAACAAATAACACTTGGTAGAATATTGTAGTAGAAAGTAAATCTAGCGTAAACATGCTTGACATAACACTATAAAGGAATTTTAAATAGTAGAATAGGTACAAATTGAAGATTAAACAAGAACACATTTTAAGTTTTATAAAGAAATTGATGGATGCTAACAAGTTTAAAATATTAAGATAAGTTTTGTTGTCTCAAATGACTCATTCAACTTGACTCACAAACATAGACACAAAACTCCAATACATAGACTCACAGATTTCATACACAAACAACGACTGAGGTTAATTTAATCTCCCTTCTACTCACATTTCCTCTCCTTACTTTCAACTTCTAACGGACGAAATAACACTAATAACGTGGGTGTATTATGAATTTTTTTATATGGTTATCACCCTTGGACCAGAATTCCCCTATTATAAAAACTCATGTGTTTCCAATTTCAGGTTTACTTTAAGTCTAAGGTATGCACAATCTGGTAAATAAAAGTAGTGCAACTCATTCAGATGTTGTTCACTAAGTAAGTTCATGACCTTACTCAGTAAAGACAAAGTCAGATAAAGGAAGTAATAGAGTTGACATGGAGTGGTCCAAGTCTAAACTCTACATGCTTCAAGGTAATGCTCAGCTTCAGTTGAGAAATAAGTCGTAACAGACTTGTCAGTCAACTACTACCAGAAGTCATATACAAATTTAGTCAAGACCAAGGCATAACCTCACAACATTAACCCAAACCACACTTACACATCAAACAAGGATCAATGTCCAACATCTCACTATTATCCAATCCAACATAACAACAATCACACTAAACAAAGAACAAAGATAACCATAGATTGACTCCCACGAAGTGCTTGGTTTAACATCGACGACTCGATGTATCCAATGTTTACCCGATGCATCAGAATCTCATTCATTTTGTCTATATACCATGAAATATGCCATTCTGTGATTTTGAATAACTCTTTCTTAGGAGATCTTTTACTGATTTCATCATTCAATTCATGTTCTTCTTGTGATTGAGTCGAATCCAAAAATATAAAGACTGATAGTGTAGATGAATTCCCTAAATATGTAGGCTTTAAAATTGTATGGGGTACATTCATCTTAAGTTCATGAGATTTTTCAAAAGATGGAATTAAAAGTTTTCTATTTTCGGTAACGTCCATTATTTTACACCTCTCCTGAACATACATACAGTCTTCTTTAAACAACGTTTTCAACTCATCATGAAATGTTCATTTCGATCTCATCTGTTAACTTACTCTCAAAACTCTCTTGGAAATGGTCTTTACTTAGATAATCCATTTCATTCATAAAAAACAATCATCATCTTTTCTCTCAGTTGGATATTTCATAGTCTTTAATACATCAAAAGTGACTTCCTGATCATTAATATTCATAATCAACTCTTCTTTTTGCACATCTATCATAGCTTGTCTAGTAACAAGGAAAGGTCTCCCCAAAATAATTGGATTATCTTTATCGTCCTTCATATCTAGTACAATAAAGTCCAAAGGAAAGATAAATTTATCCACTTTAACAAGCACACCTTCTATAACCCCTTTTGGATAAATGATAGATTGATCAACTAACTGAAGGGTTACAGTAGTGGGAGAAATATCAGCTAAACCTAACCTTTTAAATATGGATAGAGGAATCACATTAATGCTCACTCCTAAATCACATAAAGCTTTTCCACATAATTTCTCTCCAATTGCATAAGAAATTGTAAAGCTACAAGGATCTTTAAGTTTCTGAGGAAGCTTTTTCTGAAATATAGCGCTGCACTCCTCACTTAGTGCAACTGTCTCATAATCCCAAAGTTTCCTTTTCTTGTTTAATATTTCCTTCATAAACTTTGCATAACTTGACATTTATTCCAAAGCTTCAGCAAAAGTAATATTTATCGTTAACTTCTTAAGTACTTTCAGGAATTTTGAAAATTGTTTATCCAACTCATGATGTCTAAGTCTTTGAGGAAATGGAGGCGGTGGTCTTTCTAAATTAATTTTAGTTGGAGATATTAATTTTTCTAGATGCTTAGAAACATGTTCTTCAGGTCTTTTAGTTTTCTTTGTTTCTCTCAGAACTTCTTTCTCTTTTCTAACCACATCTTTTATCTCTCTTCCACTTCTTAATCAGACAGCTTCTACTTGTTCATTAGTGTTCTCTTTAGGTTTGATCTCAATGTTGCTAGGAAGTATTCCTTGAGGTCTATTGCTAAGCGAATTAGCAATTTGTCCTAGTTGATTCTCGATGTTTCTAATCACAACATTTTGACTTTGCAACTCGTTTCCCATTTGCAATACCACTTCTTCTATAGAAATCTTCTTATTCTTAAATTGTTGATCTTTGTTACAGTCTGGAGGATATGAAGGTCTATAGTTTGTGTTCCCTTGATTGTTCCAACTTCCATAAGAATTTACATGATTATTTTCCCATTGTTGGTTTCCACCCCCAGTAGTATGATTCCAGTTAAAATTAGGATGGTTCTTCCAACCTGGGTTGTAAAAGTTAGAATACGGGTTGTTTATGGTATTTAAAGTCTCATATGATAAGTTAGAATCAATCATATGCCCTAATAAAATTTCCTTACTTACTGGAGTAAATTGAGGATGGTTCATTCCAAATTGGTCCAACTTCTTTGATATTGCAGCAACCTGAGATGCAAGAACTAAAATCGCATTTGTATCATGAACACTGGATACCTTCTTAGGATTTACCCTTGCAGAGAGCCATTGAAATTCATTTGTAGCCATATTTTCAATTAACACATATGCTTCATCAAATGATTTTGACATTAATGATCGACCAGCGGCACCGTCAATCATAGACCTAAGGGATCCCACTAACCCATTGTAAAAAGTTTGAATGATTAACCAATCGAGCAGAGCATGGTGTGAACACTTTCTTAGGAGTTCCTTAAATCTTTCCCAGGCTTTATATATCGATTCCTCTTCATACTGACAAAATGAGATAATAGCATTTCTATGTTTAGTAGTCCTTGAAGGTAGAAAATAATTAGCTAGGAATTTTTGGGTTAACTCCTAGTTTTTAATAGAGCCAGGTGCTAATGAGTATAACCACATTTTAGCCTTATCCTTAGCAAGAAAGGAAAAAAGTCTTAGTCTAACAGCATCATTTGACATGCCGTTATAACGAAATGTAGCACAAAATTCTAGAAAACATGATAAGTGTAAATAAGGATCCTCTAAAGGAGTTCCACCAAACTGGTTGTTCTACACCAGTTGGATAATCTCTGGATTAAGTTCAAATGAGTCAGCTTCTATGATAGGGTTTTGTATACTTGAGTGAATTTCACCTATCGTAGGTTTTACATAATCCCTTAATGATTTATATCATAGGTTTTACATAATCCTTCAATAATTTATGATGATTTTCCAAGTTATTATTTTGAATGTTTTCCATTTTCATTTCTATTTTTTCAAGTCCTTTCTATTTTTTTTTTCATTTTTTCTAACTCGGGATCATAAGGCACATGTCCTCCAGATACTTTAGTTCGCATACATAACACAACATACAATACATTAATAATTAAATAAAAAATATTTTCAATACAAGAAAAAAATTTCACAAACACTTTGTTTTTCACACAAACAGTTTCTTCACAATACTTTTTCATACAAAAAATACTTTTCACACAAAACTATATTTACGACACTACAATTTTCCAAGTCTAAGACTAAATACTTCAACTAAAATCCTCCAAAAAGTCAAGATCAAGCATTGCGATCCCCAGCAACGGCGACAAAAACTTGATCCCTGATTAATATTCGTGAGTTTAATCCTTTAACTTTCTTATGTAAATTTCTTCCTTTACAACGGTGCAAAAAACTTGACTCCAAAGCAAAGTAAGATTTCAATTATTTCTTTAAATAGTAGGGATTTTACGCAAGTATACGTATCGTTATCAAGTAATATAGAGCTTTCTGATTAAGCCTCGAATATCGATCCCACGGAGATCGCGGTAAATCACAGCGGCTTTCAAGAGAAGTTCTAGTCTACAATAACATGCCCTAGCTTGGAAGGTTGATAAAAGTTTAATTTTGATTATATCTAACAATTATCACTACAATACTACTTCTACTCCTAAAGTAAAATACTTAGTGAAAATCGGAAAGTGGGGTTTATATATACTAAAAGTACTCTTCCTCATACAATGAAAATAATGACATGTGTAAAAGTAAAACAAGTAGCGAGAGAGATTGTGAAAAATAGGAGCAATTATATTCTTTACGCTTACTTGGTCTATAAAGAACATAGGTTAATCTGATGATTTGAAATCTTATACATGGGTTAGGTAGGGAAGATACTAGTTTTCACTCTAGAGTTCCCTCTTCTCCCTCCACCTGAGGGCTAACATCTCGTAACAAAACATTTTACATCATACCAAATTAGGAGCTTTAGTCTGTAGGAGCTTTAGTCTATCACCCTAAAGTCCTCTAATTCTATACCTCTTAAGCATGCATATCTCCCTATTTTTTTCACTCAACCATATGAACTACATTCTCACACATATAATCTCATGTGATTTTTACTAATAGTTGACTGAGACAATACCGCATTGGTTCTTACATGTTCTCACAATAGATTTTAACATGCAAGTAAATCAAGTTTCCATGTAAATGAAGATTAAAGTAAAATCATCACAATAAATTCTCACTCTACTCAATTCTATATCCTACACATGCATACTAATTCATTGTAAGTTGAAAGTGAAAAAAAAACTACTCACTACACATGGAGAAACAACAACTTTTCATTGAACAACACTTTGAATCCATACAAACAAAGTACTAAATTCAAACCAAAATACAATGAAAATGCTAATCTTTTATGGAAATCAAACTCTCATTGTATAGCAAAAGCAATCTCCTTCCAATCCTTTCCAAGAAAAAAGTGAAAAGAAAAGAAGAAATTCTCACACTCTCTCTTTCTCTCTCACCTTGTCACCCCGCTTGGGCTCACACCCAAGCCTTCATTTCTTCTCCAAGTGTTCTTCTCCTCTTCTAATCTTCTTCTCCTAATTATCCTTTTCTCTAAGCTTTCAAGAATGTTTTTATAATTTCCCAAGAGATTATTAAGTGTCTCTTAAAAAAGAGCCCACATTCAATGAATCTTCCAAAGGGAGCCTTAAGTGCCTTTTCACTCCAAGAGACACATTTCTTCCATAATAACTCCTTTTAACCAACCCAAACTCTACTAGAAAGTTTATTTTATCATTCCCAATAAATTCCCCAAGAGACACACTTCACAACGCTTCAAAAATCGTCTAAATCTGACATTTCTTCTAGAAGTTATGCCAAAAACCATCACTGGCGGCTATGCACTGATTTCTGGCGCATAGGCACCACTGCCTGGCGGCTATGCACTAACTGGTGGCGCCTAGGCGCCAGTCACAGGTACAAAAGTGTTCGGTTTGAATCATTTTGCTCCAATATGCTGCATCTTAGTCCATTATTTTTCCTTTTGCTCCGATCACTCCAAATTCTTCAATTTAATGTACCTACAACCAAAAATAGAAGAAAACATACCTTTAATGTGTAATATCATTATAAAATTTAACTTAGGTGGATCATCGGACTAGTGTACTCCGATCCTAAAATTTCATGGAAGGCAGAAAATTTCTCGGATAGAAGGTGGAAATATAAGTAATTTTGAGGAGTCGGACTACTGTGCTCCCATCCCGGAATATACACACTGCTTGATAGTATGGCTCAATCAAATAAACTACAAAATTTATGACATCCGTTCTAGTCTGTGAGCCTTTTATGTTGACCGACAAGTTCGCCTATTTAATACAAAGAAATTAAATTTGATTTATATTACCTGGGTTCTTTTTGAATGGTGACCCTGCCCTTTCCAATTTTGGACTCTCTCAGCTGAAACAGCGCATCCGGTCTCTATAGACCACTTTTCATCATTGTTCTCATACTTGCAGCCTTCTTGTGTGTGTCCTTTCTCTTTCTTTAGAGAGTAAGGTCCAAGCCGTGTTTTAAAGCAAATGCCAATTCATGACCTGACACTTACTACACAAGAAGACAGAGGGATATGTCAGTGTGTGTGTGAGCCTCCCCCAGACCACCCAGGGTAAGTCCTAAGGCTTGACCATCCTATAGGAAACTTCTCTTTGAGCTTCCTTATGATTGGTCTCTTCCTCCCAAAAGCTGGAGGTTAGGCCTTAAGCATATGAAAACTCCCAATGGAGTGAGAAAGATTAAATTTTTAAGGGGGAGGCTTCCAAGACTAGTCTTCTAAGAAAGTCACTAGGGGAATCCTATGGCTAGACCCTAGGTTATTCTAAAGCTAGACTAGACCTCAACCAAAAGTGAGGTCAACACTGTTGACCTCATTTTTGGTGAGGTCTTCTCTTCTTCTCTTTAGTACTTAGGATCTAGCCTTAGGCTTTTCCTTTGACTATCCTAGAGGATTAGAATTGGGACCCACCACTTAGAAATTCAAACCACTTCCTAACTCCCCGCAAACTCCACAAACTTGATTGTAGACCCCTAATCACCTAGAGGGTTGAAATTAAATGTGGAAGTCTAAAGGATGAGTTCCCATAGGATTCTTTGGCCTTAGGACTGCCCTGGGTGGCCTGGTCTGGTGAAGGGGCTGACTTACACACACACTACACCTATACACTACACTTTCACACAGCTCTTAAAATCACACCCACACCCAACTGGACCTCCTGACTCATGAAGGTGATTCACATGGATGGTCCTTAACCCCTAAGCCCTTGGCTAAGAGGGTTAGGAACAACATAGTGGATGCCTCAAATGAGTCCCTTCATGGCTCATGTGGGCTTGATGTGGCTTCATGGCTCAACCAAAATGATTTCATTCCACTTACATTCACCCAATCTTCAATTTTCCAAATTTTCAATTTTTGACCCGGGACCCTACACCCGCTAACTTACCCAAAACCCTCGAAACCACCCAAAATTTGCAAAATCACCTAAATTACCCAAAATTCCTCAAAATCAATCCTAAACATTGCCTCACCAATCAAATTGATCATCCATACCCAAAAACACCAAAAATTCCAAAAATACCTCCCAATACCCTCCAAATACCCAAAATACCCCTCTTAGCCAAAAAATCCAAAAATTCATAAAATTCCCAAAAAATTCCAGAAAATCCCAAATATTCGCAATTTCATTTTTTTCAACTACACCATGGGCCAATTTTGTCAATTTACCCCACTTTTATCAAAACCCCCAATTTGACCCAATTTAACCCAAAATGAACCCAATGTCAAACCAAACCTACCCAATAGATCTAAATTCTGGTCCAATTCAATTCTAAACTTCAATTCAACATCCCCAACACCAATCTAGACCAAATCCAAGTTCAATTTGATTGACATTTGGATCCAATTTCACTTTTGGTCTTAACGCCCAATTTGGACCCATGACCCAAACTTAGCCCAAACTCATCCAATTCAACTCCAATTAACCCCAAATCTTTTCTAAACCTTCCTTAACATCCCCATAAACAAAACACTAACATGATTTGCCCAAAATTTAGACCCAAACCCCACTCAAATTCAACCCAAAATCAAAAGGCCCAATTTTGACCTAAACCTAAACCTAGCCCAAATAGACCCAAAACCCAAAATCAAAACCCAACCAAAGCCAAAACCTCTTTGAAACACTCCCATAAACATTTCCCAACATTAATTTTACATCAATTTCAACCCTAGCCCAACATTGGCCCAAGTTAGCCCAATTTGACCTACATTGGCCCACTTACCAAATGAACCCAAATTCAAACCAATTCAATTCCAAATCACACCAAATTGACTCCAAACCATTCATGGAACATCCCTAAACCAATTGTAACATTTGTTTGGCCCAATCCTTCACAAAATTCCCATCCATAAATTTATTTTTTTTAAACCAAAAGCCCACCTTCTTAAACCTTCCTAAAAGCCCAAATTTCATGCTAAAGCCCATATGACAAATTCTTCTCATCATACCATTAATTAAAATCAATCCCTAAGTTTGAAAGTTCATCATGAAGCCATTTCAAATTAAGCCCCATACAAATTCCCATCAAAATACCAAAATTTTTCTTAAATCCATTTCCATGAAATTGACTTAACTTTTCCCAAGCCAAAGATGAGCCATGAAGCCATGCATGAGCCACATGGGAGCCATGAGAGCCATGGAATCTACTTTCCACCTCACCATACCCAAGATGGCAAGAGGAGGAGGCCCTTTCCATACTCTCTTAAGAGTGATTAACCACTTCCATGACTCCACTAAACCATGCTTAAACTTAATTATACTTGGATTGTGACTTGACCCCACTAATCAAGCTGATCCAAATCACTTTCTCTTCAGCCTAAACCAAGCCTTGGGTGGTGCACCTAGCCCAAATGGATGGGTTGACCAAATTGAGGCAAAATGAGCCCTCTCCCATTCCATTCTAATCCAAGCCTTTTACACATGGCATTTGCCAATTTCCTACACTAAACCCCAGCCCTGACTCACCCGAACAAGATGGTGACCGGTGCACGGCCGGCCGACCACTGGGTCGCCAAAAACACCATGGCCGAGACCTTGGGAGGAGCCAAACTTTGGAATTCCACCTTGCTGAGCTTCCCCATGCCCAATGGCCACCATAGCCGTTCTTCCCATGCCCGGAGCAGGCTGATCCCAACCCTCGGCCATCCCTGCGAGGCTCTCCGACCACCTCTATTTAAACCCGACCCCCTCACGGCCATGGAAGAGAGTTGCACAAACCTTGCCGAAACTCGCCAAAATTGTTCCAAACCCTACTCCATACTTAGAGCGAGTTGATCCCAAGTGTCAATTTGCCCTAATCCCCGACCGACGAATCCAATTTCTCGACCGAAATTTCACCCAAAACCGGGACACTTTGCCACGGTGAGCCAATCCTCGAATTGACCGGTCCTACACCTTCACTGGACCAAGAGGAGAAGTTTCCCACCGAAAGCCCCATCTCCGAGCCACCCGGTTGCTCCGGCCTCCAAGCTTTGTGATCGGGCTTGGTCGAAATCATACCTGAGCAATTCACCGGACCAGGAGACTTCATCTGGAGCTTGCTGAGATCCAATCGAAGGTGACACAACCCTCAGATTGAAGCCACACTTCTCTGAGCAAAGGTATGAGCTAACTCTTTATCCTGAGCTTCTGGAGATTCTCCATTTCAAATGCTTTAATTTCAATGCATGATCACCGTATAGATGCATTCGTCTCTTCAAGACGAATCCATAGAGCATAAGAACACGAAAATCCGTTGAGAAATGAGTGAGTTCTTAGGGTTTTAGTGTGGACGGTTCTCGGGCTAGGAGGCTTGGGGATGATGAACGGATGTCGTTCATTTAATACACGCGCGGACGGACGGCTCAGATGGCGTCGGACGAGGAGATGATACATGAACCGCGGGCCGCGTGGCGCTGAGTCGGAAGGCGGCGCCGAATCAGGAGGCGACGCGTATGCGTTCGGGGCTGCCTAGGATGAGTCGGCGCCGCCGTTTTAAATAGAAAATTAGGGATTTTTCTGATTTATTTAATTCCCTGAACTTTGAAAATTCATAACTTTGTGTAGAAAAAACCTAAAAATAAAATAAAAATACCCTCTTGCTCAGTGAAAAGAGGAGAATAATGTGGAAAAGAAATCATTTAATTTCATCAAGTATTTTATTTTTAATAATTTATTTACTGTCTGCATTGTTTTAATTCTCCATGCATATAGGAAATTCACCATGGCATGAGACCATAGGGCTTTTGAAGCCTCCGAATTTGGAAACATTCCCTGAATTTTCCAAAGTCGGAGGCCATCCCTATGAGAAGTTATTGATTTTTCAAATTCATGTTACTTGTTTTGAGTATTTTAAATCCAATAATTAGCATGTTGTGAAATAAATTCTAGGAAAATTTGGTGATGTTTCTTATGACCGAGAGGACCCTAGGAAAAATAGGTTTTGAATTAATTCACTTGGAATAACCCTAATTGGCTAAAACACCCTAAATAGGTTCTTAATTAATTAGAGCTAATCATACATCAAATTGACTTGAAATCAATTCTCCACTGACCTTTAGGATCAGAGGAACCCACCATAAAAGTTTGAAGTCAATTGGGTTTGGTTAGCCCTATCAAATGGGTTGATTAAGCCATTTAGCCAATTTAAACTTTGAAAATTCATAACTTTCAAAATACTTTTCAAAAATTCACCAAATTGGTTTTAGAGCCTCTCTGATATTAGGGAATTTAAGAAAATTAAAATTTCAATTTTCTAAAAAAGTTGATTTTTTGTATTATTTTAATATTTTAATAATTAAAAAATAATAAAAATCACAAAAATAATAAAATTCATCAAAATGTCCCATTTTGAATTTTAGTCACTTAGGAATAAATCCCATATTTTTCCTAGGTCTCTATGATGAGTTATTAAATTTTAAAGCCCTAGGGTAATTTTAAAATAAAAAAAATGTATTTTCTAGCATTTCTATTAAAATAATTCTAATAAATCAAAGAAAAATTAGAAAATTATAAAAATTGATTCTCTGATTTCCTTGATATCAGAGAGATTCTTGAAAAATATAAAATTCATTTTTCAAACTTTATTTTATTTTTAAATTAATTAATACTCCAAAACTCAAAATAATTATAATAAAAATAATATAATTCAAAAAATCACCAAACTTGGTCCAAGTGGTCTTCTGGTCATTAGGAATGTCCCATAATTTTCTTAAGGACAGAAACTTTCCCTTGGTCATATTATTAAATTTTCCTTGGAAATCTCTATTTTCTACCAAAAATAATTACATAAATAAATTAAATACAGAAAAATCACATTTTCTCCTCTAATGTCTTTATTGACATATGAGTGAAGTCACATAAAAATTTCAAATTCATTTGAGCTCAATTTAGTGAGTTATGAAATTATTAAGCTTGAAGGGCAAAATGGTAATTAAAATTTTAATTCTTAATTTAAACTTTAGGCTTAATAAAATGAAAGGTAAAACATTTGATCTTAATCTGATTTGGATGATTGAAATTTAAATAATTAAAGGGTAGAAACCTATTAAACAATTCAACAATAATTAAAATAAACCTTAATAAAATAATTACTTAAATTTTGGAAGAATAATAAATTTTGAATTATTAAAATAGGGATGTTATTAGGAAGAAGTTTGCTCTTTAATTTAAGAATCCCTAAATTAATCATCCCAATAATGTTTAATTCCTAATTAAAATGATAATCCAAGTTTAAGATTTAAAGTGCTAAAAGACTTAATCATTAAATTAAGTTAAAGTTAAATTATTTAAAGCAAATCCCTTTAAAATAAAATATTAAATTAAATTAAATTAAATTAAATTAAATTAAGTTAAATTAAAACAAATTAAATTAAATTAAATTAAATTAAATTAAATTAAATTAAAACATATTAAATTAAAACATATTAAATTAAATCAAATTAAATTAAATTAAATTAAATTAAATTAAATTAAATTAAATTAAATTAAATTAAATTAAAACTAAATCAAATTAAATTAAATCAAATTGAATTAAATTAAGCTAAAGCATATTATATTAAATTAAATTAAATTAAATTAAATTAAATTAAACCACATTAAATTAAATTAAATTAAGATAAATTAAATTAAATTAAATTAAATTAAATATAACATTACTTAAGACATAAAGAATTCAAAATAAATCTAAAACAACTTGAACACTATTCCAAACTTAAATCCATTAACTAAAATTAAATCATAAACCACTTGAACATCCATTTGCCCTCGAAAGCTCGTGATGTCATAACTCTTAAAAAGAGTGTTAAAAGAAGCGTTACTTCACTTATAGGATATTCAAATGTCCTAGTTCACTGAGCAAGACAACAAAACTTAAACTCACGGACGATTAATTCATTTGTATAATTAAATTCATTTGGACTTAAAACAATCCTAGAAATATTGAAAAGATGTTTAAGATTCGTCTTAAGCACTTCCTCAATATGATAGGATATTTATAAGAACAATTGAACTTAGTTGTTCTTTGATGAAGAAAATCGTCCTCAAACTAAAATACAAGAACCTAGACGTCATAGGAAATGACTAGCTATAGGATTAGGAACTTGGTAGAAAACCATAACCTTTCCCTTAGCTTTACCTAGGAACTTACTTTAAATGCTTAAATATTCTAACCGTGTTTTAAGTGCGAGCTTGGGATGACGGGAAGACCCTCAGTGTACGCTTTTATTTTATTGCAATTTACCTTATTGCAATTTATTTAATCGTATTGCACTTACTTTTCTTGTATGATAAACAACTCGTTGCATGAAAACCTACACCTTTAGGATAGTCCCTAAAGCCGAAACCAAAACTAAATTAAAAAGTCATTACAAGATAAAATTCACCGCCACAACATTTCAAAATATAAAACAACTCAAAATTTAATCACAAACAGAACAACAAAACTACAACTACAACTAAATTAAAACGTCTTGTTGGATGATCGGGAATACCTCGAATGATGTAACCTACGTGTTGCTAACGGGATTTCCCACGGTCTAAATGAAAGTGCGGAACTCATTCAGTTGAGTTTAGCAAATTCATCTGGACTAAGTGAATCCGATAAAAATAACGATGCCGGAAGGATGGAACCGTGGGATCTTAACCGGTGTTGTTATAATCAACTTTAAGATTTGTTTAATTAAAATATTAAAAACACCTGGATTTTAAGATTTTCTCTAAACCCGAACACTTTTCTCACCTCCCGATTTATGATTTCTAAAATTAAACCACTACAATAACAAGGAGCTCGGAGCATGGTGGGCAAGCACGGCCATCGTCATCAGCGAAAACTCGAGTCTACTTCAACAAAACTTTCCTTAGAACTAAATAACCAAGCCATAGGACTTCGAGGTAGTTTGCTTAGTGCAACATAAAATCCTCAACTCTTCGTTAGGCATTTGCATGATCATGTCATGTAAATTAAGCCCTAACCGGTCTTAGGACTCCGAGGTAGTCGTTTGGTACGACATAATCCCTCACATCTTCGAGGCTATTTGTATGATTTTGTCATACAAATATAAGTCCTAACTAATTAAAATTGGCAAGATCAAAACATTAAATAAACATTAGGACCTTCCTAAATTCAAGTCAAACAATAGGATAGTCAGGAAATTACCGAAGTTCGCTTCGAATCTGTGATTTCTCCTACCTTTCTTCCTTTGAATTCCCAAAACAAAATGTTCCAAACTTGGTCCATTCCCTATTGAAATTCTAAAATTCAATCCCTTGAAAACCTAAACCTTGAAATTCTTGAGAGCGAACTACCGATTATTATCGAGAGTTTTCTTAGGTGATTCCCGTCACTTAAGATGTAATTAACTATGGGGCTTGCCCTTATAGGGAATTTTAAGAACCTGAGTAATATAAACCCTGTTTAATGTTTTCATATTAAACAGGGGAATTTGTCGGCTTATAAAATTGGTTCGCAGACCAAACGGATGTCACAAATCTTCTAGTTTATTTAATCGAGCCCCATCATCAAGCAATGTGTCTATTCTTTGGGATAGATACATGGTTTGTGATGCGGTGCTCGTTTATATAAACTATTCGGGATGTGAGATTAGTTTGATTTCATATCTTAAAGTTTTCAAATTTAAAATTATTTTCAAAATAAAATACTACTTTTCAAATTATTTATTTAAATTAAAACCTAAAAAATATGCCGACAATTTCTGGCGACTCCGCTGGGGACAATTCCTCTCTCCATTTTTAATCAAATAGTTCTGCTTTCAAAAATCGGTAGTGTATCCATGTCCCTAATGAATCAAACTACCCTTCTTTCCGTTGGAATACTATGTTCATTCCTACCTTGAACGAGTATAGCCAACATTCTCTCGGATTTAGGAACCACTTGTTTAGACACCCCTAAGCCGAGAGGTTCCGAGATCCTTTTACCTCATTTACGAGGTGGGGTGGACCCCAATAGGTGTTAGTTTAGGAGTAATCCTTCGAGTCGAGAAGTCTTGCATAAGACTTTCTTTTCCTTTCCAACTCGAATCGGATTCATTACCTTCTCTACACCTTTGAACATTCCGTTCTAAATAAACAAACCCTCTAATGAATGACTCTTTTAATAAATATACATGAACAAGAATGTGTTCGGACTCTTTTCGATTCCTTTCTTTTCGTCCCGATGAGAAGAAGCATAACTTGGGATCGACAATCAAAATCTACCTTGCGAAATGGAAGCCCCAAAACCGATTTTCTCCTTCACCAATGGATCGGACTTCGCTCGTTTACAAGGATGAGCTGCCCGACAATGGGATCATCCGGTTTGGACAAGGATTCGAGAACACAAATGTCAGGATCGCTGACGTTACCCTTTTCGCACTGATGGACAAAGTGTCAGAAACTGAGAAACCCATGATTGAGTTCAACCTTAAGTCAACTCAAGAGTTTCCTCCTCTGCGAAGGGTTCCAGCTGAGAGGAATACTACTGTCCATAGGAGGACCGTTATCTCTACCCCCACTGGTCTAGTCGTCTCTGCACCTACCCCGGCTCCCGCCAAACTGAAGGGGAAGGAAGTTCAAATTTGTAACGAGCATGTTACCGTGGAGGGTATAGATTTCCGTGCAAGACCTTCTGTTTTGAAATTGGGTCCGAGCTCGAGGGTTCCACCCCTAACACGGACTCAGAGGAGAAACAGAGGCAGGAAGATTGCCAGGAAGGCCAGAGCTGCTGAAGTCGCTTTCTTAGAAGAAATCCCTGAGTACACACCACTACCTGAATACATACCATTGTCTAAGTATACACCCCTTTTGGAAGGAAGTAGATTCCATCCCCTTTCCGCCGCAGCTGACGAGGAAAATGTCCGCAGGATTGCCTCTACATTACCTCGGCCCGCATACTATAGCGACAACCGAAAGAAAAGGGCTAGGGTTCACCATTTGCCCGACTACAGACTGTGATTGAGAAATTAGCAAAGAAAGAAAGATGCCCTGTATCGGAAATTTTAAGAAGGATAGGACGGGTGCCGGCCAAATCCCGTCTTGGGCCGCGAGTAGAATCCGCTATCGCCTGCAGAAGAGCCTAATAAGAAGATGAAGGCTAGTCCACCTGTTGTTGTTTCGGGTTTACGGATCGGGGAGGATACCACCTTCCAGACATTCGGCCGACGGACCATCCGGTCCTAGGCCTTCTATCGCTAGAAGGATGGTATGGCGTCCCACTACGGCCAATTAAGACCGAAACAACGACCGGAAAAGGAAAGTCTCGTCGGGAGACTTGAGTCCGAGGAAAGTGCTACCGCGATAAAGGGGACTCATGAGAAAGAAACTCGACAATTGTCACATGACAAGCCGCAAGGATGTACGGAAAAGACCACTCTGGAAGATGCTATGGAAAAGTTAAGAGCCGATATTCGGCGACTAGCAAGGGAAAGAGAAGAGAAATTCGGAGATGAAGTTGACTCGTCGGAGTTCATGGATGATGAATATGCGAGAAATTAACATGGTTGAAACACGAGCTTCGTTGGCTTCACAAGGTGCTCCTGCAGCCGCGAAAGAGAGGAGCGGAAGTAATGAGAAGGCAGCTTCAAGAGAAAGATGATACGATCGCCCAAATGGCAAAAAGGATGGAAGAGATGGATGTAGCCCTAGCCACTCTCCAGAGTCAGGTTCAACCCCAAAGAGAAACACCCCCAGAAGTTATTCACATTGTAGACGAAGGAAAGGAGATTACATCCTTTAACGGGGATGATTAATTAAAGAAGGATGCAACACAAAGTATGATTCCGGAAAAGGATATCAAGAGCTTGGTGGAACAGCAGGTGCGAGAAGCCTTGGCACAATCAAAGAGCGGAGCATCCATCCAGATGGGTAGACCTTACCCTGAAGAATTCGACGCTGTCCAATATCCGAAAGGCTTTGTACCACCTCTGTTCAAGACCTTTGATGGAACCGGAAACCCTCGGCAGCATGTTGCACATTTTCGTGCCAGTTGTTGCAATGCCGGCGGAAGTGATGCTTTACTCTTCCGACAATTTGTCGACGACTCGTCGGGGATCGCCTTTGATTGGTATGCGGAATTACCGAACGGATCGGTAAAGACATTTTCGGAATTAGAGAACCTCTTCATCAAGCGATTTGCGGAGCTCGGCACCACATCACTATAGGTGATTTAGTGGTAGAGAAGCGTAGCCGAATGAAACCTTGGTGGACTACATACTTCGATGGAGGAACCTAAGCATGAAGTGTGAGCCACGATTACAAGAACAAGCATGCGATCGGCATTTTACTAAAAAGCATCCATGGCCCGATAGCGACTTCTCCTCGAGGGATTTACTATTAAGACTTTCGAGAAGTTGTTAAGCAAGGCCGGAAGCTTGCAAGAGGAGGCGAAGCAATTAAGTTTCACCGATAAAGCGGACAAACGAAGCCCGTGAAAACTTTTGAAAGGAAGTCCGGGATCGTCGCAGCGAGCCGATAAAGGCAAGCAAGCGATACAAATATCGTCGAACGGCCGCGACGAATCTCGACGGAATTACTAGCAACCCCGACCCGGTTATCGGTCATCTCAACGGTATGAACAACCGCCTCGTCCACAACGTACGTTTAGGGAGTTCTCGAGCGAGGAGTATCCGTTCAAGAATGAGGCGAGTGCCGAAAATGTTCCGCAGCCTGATGAAGACTCCAGATTTCCAACTGCCAGAGCCTAAAAGACCAGAAGAAGTCGACAAGAGAGGTGATCCCGACTTTTGCCCTTACCACCGGATGCTTGGGCACAAGATAAAAGATTGTATTACCTTCAAAAGTTGGCTCAACGACAATCTTCGGAAAGGGAATATAACGATCCCGAAAGAATACATGAAAGAACCCCAGAAAGGAGGTTCCGTCAATGTTATCTCAACGGATTTCATTGTTCCGATAGATCCCTATGCGACTGATGATGGATGGACTACCACTTGTACAAAGTCTTCGAAGAAGGTTTTGGATCACATCCAAACCGCTTCGGTGCGAGCCTCAATTCAGAGTTCGAAAACTGTCAAGTCGGCGCTATCACTTGTGATAGAAGAACAACCTCAACAAGAGATGATTGAAGAAAAGAAGAAAACTGACGAAGAAGAGAAGACCGAGGCACCTAAGGCTAGACTAGGGGCTACTTATCCTAGGATAGTTGTTTCCGATTCGGGGGAGAAATCCCTCGAACCTCTGACTCTGTATGATTATCTGCCCACCCCGGTGGGATCTTATAATGATGAGGGTTATGGCGTTGGCTACGTTTCGACCGTTTCTAACGATTACGTAACTAGCGACAATCAACCTAATCCGGACGTCGATTCGATACAAATAACAATTCTCGAATCATACACAATCTTGACGATCACAATGACAAAGAAGACATCCACCGGAGAGGCTACGAGAGTTCAACAAGCAACGAATCTATTTGCGAATTTCGAGGAGCTCCAATCACAATAGAGTTAGAGCCTTCAGACTCCGAAGCTAATCCTGAAGAACTTGTCATTCCAATTCAGAAGGAGACACCAGCAAACTCAATGCTAAACTTAGAAGAAATCACAGAAGTCAACTTAAGAAGTGGAAGAGTTCTACCTCCGAGAATGGGTCCGAAGGACGGAGGAAGCGGTGGTTGTTCGGGAAGAACCAACCCCGACGGAAGAAATACTCATTCGAGAAGAAAACGAGGCACATGAAAACAAAGTGGACTACAACGTGCTAGCCCGCCTTAGGAAACTACCGACCAGGCGAGCATCTACGACGCTCTCATCTTATCAAAAGAGATGAGAGAAGCTCGATCGAGGCCTTACTTGATCCGAGAAATTTGCTTAGCTCGAATGGTGGAGATTCCTTAGATGAGGTTTGCTCGTTAAAGGAACGACGAGGTGTCACCTTCACGGACAATGATTTATTACTTGGGACGTGCAGACCACAACGGACCGTTGTACATTTCGATTACAATTGGGAAGTTTACACTCTCGGAGTATTGGTGGATCCGGGAGCATCAATCGATATAATGAATCATCGAATGCTAGCATACTTGGAAATTGATGCTCGCGAGCTCGAGGCGGACAAAATGTTATTAAGAGGATTCAACCAGAAAGGAGAAAGAGCCCTCGGATCAATAACACTGCTAATGAAGACCGGTGACTTAGCAAAGACAACCGCGAAATTTCACATAATTGATTCAGAAACGTCGTTCAACGCTCTATTGGGCCGACCATGGATACATGAAAACAGGATGGTACCATCATCTCTACATCAATGCATTAAATACTACGATGGAGGGGAACAGTGTATTAAAGGTGACTTACGACCGTTCTCCGTACATGAAATCGGAATCCATGAAGATGCGGCTTATTATGCACCTCCGAAGAAAACAATCTTCTCCGGAGATACCATAACAAATGAAGCAAAGGAAATTTGGGATGACGAAGAACACCGAAGTTCTAGTCCAACGAGTCACTCACCACTCCCTTACGGCGAGATGGTGAAGGTTTCTCCACAACTCGCATCCGAGGTCGAGGCCGGGGACGAGGTCGTGGCAGAGACGTTAGGACGATTGGACAGAGGAAACCAGCCATCAATGTTGATTGGGAAGATAGTTCTAAAGAAGAAAAAGAAATCAAACAAGATGCAGCGACAATAAGTCGAAAGAAGCCGCAATTCAGAATCCCTCTCGAAGATGAAAGAAACGAAGAATATAAATCGATGTACGAGAAGATTAACCACTATGTACATACTATGACCCTGACCCCGATCCATTCTAATAAGATCGAGGGTATGGAGGTCAAAGAGGTACGTAGCGATGGTGCAAAGCCCATCAAATTCTACCGTGGTGCTCCTTCCTCCAAAGCTCGAAAATAATGTACAATTTGAAGATGCTACTTCATCGAATTAATGGAATTACCTTTTGAGTGGTACTCTCCTCGTGTTCGAAATTTAATTCAACGTGGTTTCTTACACAGACAATGGACAAAAGGTCAATCACAACGTTTTGAAAAATTATGGAATAACTCCGGTCGTCCACCCAATTCAAAACATGGTCTCGGATTCGGCACAGTAGGATCAGTTGACGATACTGAATTTTGCATGGTTGTCACTTGCGAGTCTAATGAAGACTACATGAAAACTACAGAAGAACTCGAAGATTTACAAATTGGAGACGCTCCACCAGAATTCGAAGAAGAGATCAAATCTACAATAGATGAGTTAACGGAAGTTAACTTAGGTACTAGCGAAAAACCTAGACCTACCTTTGTTAGTTCATTACTCAATAAAGAAGACTCTGAAGAAATAATTAAGTTATTAATGGAATTTAAAGACTGTTTTGCTTGGAGTTACGATGAGATGCCAGGTTTAGCTCCGGAGGTCGCGATCCATAAGCTAGGGGTGGATCCACGCTTCGTTCCAGTCGGACAAGGTCCCGGAAGAATGCGTCTAGAAATCGAACAACAAGTCATAGCTGAAGTTAAAAAAGCTAATAGACGCTAAATTTGTCCGTGAAGAACAATACCTAACTTTGTTAGCCAACGTGGTACCGATCGGGAAGAAGAATGGTCGGATCGGAATTTGTGTGGATTTCGAGAGATTTAAACGAGGCATGTCCAAAAGATGAATTTCCTCTACCGATCCCGGAATTAATGATCGATATCGCTTCAACACATGAAATATTCTCATTCATGGATGGATCTTCGGGATACAACCGGATAAAAATGGCTCCGAGAAGATGAAAAACTTACGGCATTCGAACGCCGATCGGAGTATATTGCTACACGGTGATGCCATTCGGATCGAAGAACGCAGGAGCAACCTACCAGAGAGCGATGACAAGAATTTTTGATGATCTCATCCACAATCAAGTCGAATGCTACGTGGATGATGTGTTCATCAAAAGCAAAGTAAAGGAAAACCACCTGTATGATTTGAGAATTGTTTTCGGATGATTAAGACAATTTAACCTTAAGATGAATCCCTTAAAATGCGCCTTCGGCGTCACCTCCGGAAATTCTTAGGATTCGTTGTCCGGCATCGTGGAATTGAAATCGACCCGGAAAAGATTAAAGCTATCTTAGAAATGTCGCCTCCCAAAACCTTAAAACAACTACGATCTTTTCGAGGAAGGCTGGCATATCTTCGACGCTTTATCTCGAAACTTGTCGAGTAGGTGTCGGCCTTTCTCGGCACTAGTTAAAAAGGACGCCAAATTTATTTGGGAAGAGAAATGCCGAGAGGGCCTTCGAGGACATTAAGCGATATTTAATGACACCTCTGTCTTAGCGGCCCCGGTCTCGGGTAGACCGGCGATACTTTATACCGCGGCTTTAGACGACTCTCTCGGAGCCTCGTTAGCCGGTGTCGATGATGAGGGTAAAGAAAATGCTCTTTACTACCTAAGCCGTCGTTCATCGTCGACGGAAATAAGGTATCCCGCAATTGAAAAGCACCGTTTAGCCCGATCTTCGCCGCTCAAAAGCTCGGGCACTACATGCTTTCTCATAAGGTCAACTCGATCTCGAGATTTAATCCATTGCAATACTTGATGACCCGTCCAACGCTTTACGCGGACTTGCCGGATGGTCGATGATATTATTGCAATTCGATATAACTTTCGTGCCTCTTCGTGCCGTAAAAGGACAAGTCCTAGCAGACTTCCTCGCAGACACACCCTTTGCGGCGAATCTCCTCTCGATGACGACTTGCTAGATGAACAAATAATGAACCTAGAAGACCACCGATGATCAACGTTGGGAATTATATTTCGACGGAGCATCTTCGGCACATAAAGACGAAGAATCGCAAGTGATAGTGCCGGTAAGGCGGGGATTGGACTAATATTTATAACACGGAGCGGGGGATGTTAAGATATTCCTACCACTTAACGAGCCGTGTACAAATAACGAAGCGGAATACGAAGCCCTCATAACGGGATCGGAATTAACTATTCGAATGGGTATAACGGACATCAACATCTACGGCGATTCGCAGTTAATCATTCAATAGATCGCCGGACAATACGGAATTTTAAAACCAAGACTCGAGCAATACTTTCGGTATGCCATACGAGTTGTTGGAACAGATTCCGAATGTGACAATCTACAAAATTCCCGAGAAGAAAACGCTTTAGCGGATGCGCTAGCCCGTCTCGCAAAAGAATTTGCACTGTTTGCAAGATGAATCGGTGGAAGTGTCGGTTCACGGACGTCGGGTCCTATCACGGCTCGACATAGACACAATACACAAATCGAAAAAGAAAAAGGATCAATTGCGGCGGTAACGGAAAACACGAGAAGATTGGCGACAACCATTAATAGATTACACCGCAAACGGAAAAGCGCCGGATGATAGGTCGTTAGCCCACCGGATCAAGAAAAGAACTGCTATCCTACGCATTAATAAACAATACATTATACGGAAGGTCTTTTGATCAAATGTGGCTAAGGTGCCTAAGCGGGTCCGAGGCTCGTGAAATTGTTAAAGAGGTGCATTCGGGACTCCGTGGCGCTCACCGGTCGGGTCCGAAGATGAAAATGAAAATTAAAAGACTAGGGTACTACCGGCCCTCGATGATGACCGACCGCATGAAAATCGCCAAGAGCCGTCACCGGTGCCGAGTGCACGGAGTGGTTCTACACCAACCTCCAAATGTGCTACATCCGACAATTGCGTCGTGGCCATTTGAATGTTGGGGCACGGATATAGTGGGTCCAATAGAACCACCATCTTCAAAAGGACATCGCTTCATTCTTGCGGCTACAGATTACTTTTCAAAGTGGGCGAGGCGGTTCCACTTAGAGAAGTAAAAGCACACCACGTGCTACAATTTTTCAAGAACCAAGTTGTTTACCGTTTCGGAGTGCCGCGCGAGATCATCTCGGATAATGGGTCGGCATTCGAAGCACGCAAATCAACAATTTTGTCGGGAGACACGGAATCGGCCGGCGGTATTCAACAATTTACTACCCGAGAGCAAACGGCACTAGTCGAGGCTTTTAATAAAACTCTCGTTCAAATTTTAAAGAAGACTTTGGACGATAATAAAAGAAATTGGCACGAGAAATTGTTAGAAGCCTTATGGGCCTACCGGAAAACCTTCAGAACTCCTACTCAATCTACACCGTACGCTCTGGTGTATGGGTCCGAGGCAGTGTTACCTTTAGAAGTCCAGCTTCCTTCACTTAGGATTGCAGTTGCAAACAAAATCACGATAGAAGAGAATGCCAAATTACGACTAGAGGAATTGGAAGGCTCGGAAGGAAAAGACTTGCGGCGCGACGAGAATTTAGAACTATACCAAGCTAAGATGGTTCAAGCCCATGACAGATTGGTCCGCCCAAGAACCTTCAAAGTTGGTGATTTAGTTCTCGTTCTCAAAAGACCTATTCTTGCACACCGCAAGATAGGAGGAAAATTTGAACCCACTTGGGAGGGACCGTTTGTAGTTGAGGCGATCTACTCGGGAGGCTCCTACCGGCTAGTGAATTGCCAAGGAGAACGACATATGCTTCCGATCGATGGACGATACTTGAAAAGTATTACGCTACCTGATGTTTCGAAGGAATGAATTTTCCATCCCTAGAAGCACGGGTGAAGTAATTACTTATGACTGGGTCCGAACCAAAAATAATAAAAATGTGCTAAGATAAATAAAATCATGATAATAAAGTTTTCCTTGTTTTCTTTCCCAAATCAAAATCTCTTTCCCGATCTTTTCCCACTTCATTCTCGTTGAATTTAAAAATATAAAAATAATAAAAAAAAAGCTGTCTTTAATAAACATTTTCTTAATGTTCTTGTTCTTAGTACGACCCACGATCCTTTTCCTTGTCTCTTCGCGGGGAAATGTCGGGCGGGCGGTTGGTCCCGAACTTTAGAAATGGCGTAAGCCTTGCACTCGACAAAAAGAGGGTGAAAGATGGAGCGATAATAGAGATTGACTCGGACTTCGCACCGACGGTGCCGCAATACGAGGAAAGTGGGCGGGTCCCGATTGATCGAGAAGAACCGCCCGATCGGACGATAATGAAAGTGGGTGGCCCAAGCCACCAATCCGACGAGTAAGAAAAGAAGAACAAACACCGAAGAAGACAAGAGAATCAAATCCGTAGTCGCTACGGCGGAGGGCAAGCTTGTCGGCGCCGCGCCCACGTAAACTCGGGAAGTACGAAGAGCTACTCTCACGAGCAACTCAACGAAGAAATAAAAATCGTCGTATCCGCGAAGATGTTAACTAAATTAGCAGCGGACTAGCGCGATGAGGCGATTGCTACTGCCGGTACATACACTTCGAGGACACCGAGTTCACCGGGAACCCGAAGAAAGGAGACCGGCTCCAAGGATAATAGAAGAAACCGGGGAAATCTCGAGAAGAACGAGAAGAAAGAAGGCTACAACGCCACCGGATAAAGCCACCGGTAATGCATGACCTTGTTGCAGAAGCAACCCCGGAGGATGTCCCGACGGACATCATCCCCGAGGAGCCGAGGTATGCAGGAGAACGTGAAGGGATTGAGCCATATATCCCACAGTACGTCACCAAGCCTCGTCATTTGCAATTTATCTCGGAATACGAGCTAGAAAGAATACAAAATGTCCAGAAGAAAACTTTTGAATACTTCGAGAGAATCAGAGGCAGGAGGATCAATATACTAGAAGGCCTCGAGTTACATACAGACGTGTTCTCAGAATACGAACAACAACAAATCGTGGACTGCATCCGGGATTTGAAAAGATGGGCCGAGCGAGGTCTCTTAAGAGAAAACACTTACTCGAACCCGGAGATGGATGCCGGGGAAGGGGAGAATTACAATACAATGTGGATGCTTGCTACAACTTCGCGAGAAGACGGGAAGGGAAACCCACGGGGATACTCCGTCATGGCCGAGTGGATCCAATGCCATTAGTCATTAAAAGGATGGTAAAAAGAATGATAACATGGAGGGTACTGCCGATAGATTGCATACCCAACAGTTGCATCATTAATATTTACAAGAGGGGTGATTGCATACCCCCGCACATAGATCACCACGACTTTGTCAGACCTTTCTGCACAGTTTCTTTTCTGAATGAGTGTAATATCATGTTCGGATTCGACCTCCGGATAACGAGCCCGGAGTGAGTTCGAGGGCCGGTAAAGATACCATTACCGGTAGGTTCCGTCATGATGCGAAGGGCAACGGAGCGAGATGTCGCTAAACATTGCATACCGGGAGTACCGGTAAAGCGGATCTCGGTTACTTTCGGAAGGATGGACGACGGAAAGCACCTTACCACTTCCAGCCTGGACCGGAGTTAGAGAGCCTCCGACCTTACGAGTCGTGAGTTACATGGAAAATATCACACCTCCAACGTACATCCATACGGCATCCTTGCCAAGGATGGCTTGGAAGGTGATGTTATTGACCATGTACCTCACTATTCAGACGTGGATTTTTGACAGATACCCTGTTGGATGGATCGACAAAGATCATACATAGTCTGTTTTGAGCCTATATGGATTGTATGAGATGTATTCCAGATCGAGTTGTATGATGTATCTTCAGCATGATTGGAATGAAAGTGATGATGTCACATTTTTGGCCTTCACCTCTTTTGTGCAAATTGACTGGGAAACGCCATTAAAGTTAAACGAATTTCGAACAAAGAACAAAAAAAATAATAATAAAAAAATAATAATAAAAAAATAATAATAAAAATAAAATAAAATAAAAAAAAGAAAATAAAGATATAAATAATAAATGAGAATTATTTTTCCTTAAAAAATCCAAACATAAAAATAACTTCAAAATCCACGTGAACGCTAAATAAAATCACATGAACATTAAATACACAGCTAAAAATTTTTTGAAAATGAATCTCAAATCGGATCCCACTCTAAATTCATCTTTTCAAACATTTCAAATCAACTCCAAATCGAAATTTATCTCAAGAAGCTTTGAAATTCTCTGTCGGGACAACTCTTCCTCACAAGAGACCCACACTTCAATTTCAGAACCCTAAACCTTTTTTCGTCACATCGAAATCATTTCGACTTTTGTGGCCTACCTTCCTTCCTGTATGGAGATCGACTAAGTCTATTGACACAGAGCCATGAGCTTCCTCTGATTTGGTTCTGATGGCATGAGACTGGGTCCCTCTTCACACAAATAAACCTTCGAGATTGGAATCCATTTCCAATTCTCATTAAATTTTCGAGATTGGAATCCATTTCCAATTCTCATTAAACTTCCGAGATTGGAACCTCGTTCCAATTCTCATTAAACTTTCGAGATTGGAACCTCGTTCCAATTCTCATTAAACTTTCGAGATTGGAATCCATTTCCAATTCTCATTAAACCTCCGAGATTGGAACCTCGTTCCAATTCTCATTAAACTTCCGAGATTGGAACCTCGTTCCAATTCTCATTAAACTTTCGAGATTGGAATCCATTTCCAATTCTCATTAAATTTTCGAGATTGGAATCCATTTCCAATTCTCATTAAACCTTCGAGATTGGAATCCATTTACAATTCTCATTAAACTTTCGAGATTGGAATCCATTTCCAATTCTCATTAAACCTTCGAGATTGGAACCAGTTTCCAATTCTCTTTAAACCTTTGAGATTGGAACTAGTTTCCAATTCTCATTAAACCTTTGAGATTGGAACCGGCTTCCATTTCTCTTTAGACCTTCGAGATTGGAACCGGTTTCAATTCTCTTTAGACCTTTGAGATTGGAACCAGTTTCCATTTCTCTTTAGACCTTTGAGATTGGAACCAGCTTCCATTTCTCTTTAAACCTTCGAGATTGGAACCAGTTTCCAATTCTCATTAAACCTTTGAGATTGGAACCAGTTTCCATTTCTCTTTAGACCTTTGAGATTGGAACCAGTTTCCATTTCTCTTTAGACCTTTGAGATTGGAACCGGCTTCCATTTCTCTTTAAACCTTTGAGATTGGAACCGGCTTCCATTTCTCTTTAAACCTTCGAGATTGGAACCGGTTTCCAATTCTCTTTAGACCTTTGAGATTGGAACCGGTTTCCATTTCTCTTTAGACCTTTGAGATTGGAACCAGTTTCCATTTCTCTTTAGACCTTTGAGATTGGAACCAGTTTCCATTTCTCTTTAGACCTTCGAGATTGGAACCAGTTTCCATTTCTCTTTAGACCTTCGAGACTGGAACCAGATTCCAGTTCTCTCTAAACCTTCGAGACTGGAACCAGATTCCAGTTCTCTTTAAACCTTCGGGACTAGAACCCGATTCCAGTTCTCTTTAAACTTTCGAGATTAGTACCTAAATTTTGATTCTCATCCCCTTCAATCAACACTTAAAGTCCGATTATCACTCCGGAGCTGGGACCTAAATTCCAGTTTTCCTTGCAATCCCGAGGTTGGAACTTAGGTTTCAATTCTCATTTCAAATCCAAATTTTCTCAAATTGATTTTAAACCAAACTTCAATCTAAATTAATACTCAAAATCTAAACTTACACATCATGACTTGAACATGAAATGAAACAAAATCTAAATCGAAATTCCCCGGATCATGTGATTTGGGACTCACCTCCTTTTCCTTTCCCAGGCGAGAGTTCGGGAATCTCCGGTCTCGGAGATATACTTGACACTCCCCGGCGGGAATTCTTCTACTTCGTCCTAAGTTTGTCACTTGGACATCTATGTTGGTTTTGTTGATCTTTTCGGTCAACGCCAATACGCGCGGTGTGCTTGGTTAGCACACCACACCTATTGGGGGTCCATTTGTTGACCTCATTTTTGGTGAGGTCTTCTCTTCTTCTCTTTAGTACTTAGGATCTAGCCTTAGGCTTTTCCTTTGACTATCCTAGAGGATTAGAATTGGGACCCACCACTTAGAAATTCAAACCACTTCCTAACTCCCCGCAAACTCCACAAACTTAATTGTAGACCCCTAATCACCTAGAGGGTTGAAATTAAATGTGGAAGTCTAAAGGATGAGTTCCATAGGATTCTTTGGCCTTAGGAGTGCCACAGGTGGCCCAGTCGCAGTGAAGGGGCTGACTTACACACATACTATACCTATACACTACACTTTCACACACCTCTTAAAACCACACCCACACCCAACTGGACCTCCTGACTCATGAAGGTGATTCACATGGATGGTCCTTAATCCCTAAGCCCTTGGCTAAAAGGGTTAGGAACAACATAGTGGATGCCTCAAATGAGTCCCTTCATGGCTCATGTGGGCTTGATGTGGCTTCATGGCTCAACCAAAATGATTTAATTCCACTTACATTCACCCAATCTTCAATTTTCTAAATTTTCAATTTTTGACCCCCGGGACCCTACACCCGCTTAGCCTACCCAAAACCCTTGAAACCACCCAAAATTTGCAAAATCACCTAAATCACCCAAAACTCCTCAAAATCAATCCTAAACATTGCCTCACCAATCAAATTGATCATCCATACCCAAAAACACCAAAAATTCCAAAAATACCTCCCAATACCCTCCAAATACCCAAAATACCCCTCTTAGCCAAAAAAATCCAAAAATTCAGAAAATTCCCAGAAAATTCCAGAAAATCCCAAATATTCCCAATTTCATTTTGTTCAACTACACCATGGGCCAATTTTGTCAATTTACCCCACTTTTATTAAAACCCCCAATTTGACCCATTTTAACCCAAAATGAACCCAATGTCAAACCAAACCTACCCAATTGACCTAAATTCTGGTCCAATTCAATTCTAAACTTCAATTCAACATCCCCAACACCAATCTAGACCAAATCCAAGTTCAATTTGATTGACGTTTGGATCCAATTTCACTTTTGGCCTTAAAGCCCAATTTGGACCCATGACCCAAACTTAGCCCAAACTCATCCAATTCAACTCCAATTAACCCCAAATCTTTTCTAAACCTTCCTTAACATCCCCATAAATAAAAAACTAACATTATTTGCCCAAAATTTAGACCCAAACCCCACTCAAATTCAACCCAAAATCAAAAGGCCCAATTTTGACCTAAACCTAAACCTAGCCCAAATAGACCCAAACCCCAAAATCAAAACCCAACCAAAGCCAAAACCTCTTTGAAACACTCCCATAAACATTTCCCAACATTAATTTTACATCAATTTCAACCCTAGCCCAACATTGGCCCAAGTTAGCCCAATTTGACCTACATTGGCCCACTTACCAAATGAACCCAAATTCAAACCAATTCAATTCCAAATCACACCAAATTGACTCCAAACCATTCATGGAACATCCCTAAACCAATTGTAACATTTGTTTGGCCCAATCATTCATAAAATTCCCATCCATAAATTTATTTTTTTAAACCAAAAGCCCACCTTCTTAAACCTTCCTAAAAGCCCAAATTTCATGCTAAAGCCCATATGACAAATTCTTCTCATCATACCATTAATTAAAATCAATCCTTAAGTTTGAAAGTTCATCATGAAGCCATTCCAAATTAAGCCCCATACAAATTCCCATCAAAATACCAAAATTTTCTTAAATCCATTTCCATGAAATTGACTTAACTTTTCCCAAGCCAAAGATGAGCCATGAAGCCATGCATGAGCCACATGGGAGCCATGAGATCCATGGAATCTACTTTCCACCTCACCATACCCAAGATGGCAAGAGGAGGAGGCCCTTTCCATACTCTCTTAAGAGTGATTAACCACTTCCATGACTCCACTAAACCATGCTTAAACTTAATTGTACTTGGATTGTGACTTGACCCCACTAATCAAGCCGATCCAAATCACTTTCTCTTCGACCTAAACCAAGCCTTTGGTGGTGCACCTAGCCCAAATGGATGGGTTGACCAATTTGAGGCAAAATGAGCCCTCTCCCATTCCATTCTAATCCAAGCCTTTTACACATGGCATTTGCCAATTGCCTACACTAAACCCCAGCCCTGACCCACCTGAACAAGATGGTGACTAGTGCACAGCCGGCCGACCACCGGGTCGCCAAAAACACCATGGCCGAGACCTTGGGAGGAGCCAAACTTTGGAATTCCACCTTGCTGAGCTGCCCCATGTCCAATGGCCACCATAGCTGTTCTTCCCATGCCTAGAGTAGCTGATCCCAACCCTTGGCCATCCCTGTGAGGCTCTCCAGCCACCTCTATTTAAACCCGACCCCCTCACGGCCATGGAAGAGAGTTGCACAAACCTTGCCGAAACTGCGCAAAATTGTTCCAAACCCTACTCCATACTTAGAGCGAGTTGATCCCCGGTGTCAATTTGCCCTAATCCCCACTGACAAAATCCGATTTCTCGACCGAAATTTCACCCAAAACCAGGACACTTTGCCACGGTGAGCCAATCCTCGAATTGATCGGTCCTACACCTTCATCGGACCAAGAGGAGAAGTTTCCCACCGAAAGCCCCATCTCCGGGCCACCCGGTTGCTCCGAGCCTCCAAGCTTTGTGATCGGGCTTGGTCGAAATCATACCTGAGCGATTCACTGGACCAGGAGACTTCATCTGGAGCTTGCTGGGATCCAATCGAAGGTGAAACAACCCTCAGATTGAAGCCACACTTCTATGAGCAAAGGTATGAGCTAACTCTTTATCCTGAGCTTCTGGAGATTCTCCATTTCAAATGCTTTAATTTCAATGCATGATCACCGTATAGATGCATTCGTTTCTTCAAGACGAATCCATAGAGCATAAGAAAATGAAAATCTGTTGAGAAATGAGTGAGTTCTTAGGGTTTTAGTGTGGACGGTTCTCGGGCTAGGAGGCTTGGGGATGATGAACGGATGCCGTTCATTTAATACACGCGCGGACGGATGGCTCAGATGGCGTCGGACGAGGAGATGATACATGAACCGCGGGCCGCGTGGCGCTGAGTCGGAAGGCGGCGCCGAATCAGGAGGCGACGCGTGTGCGTTCGGGGCTGCCTAGGATGAGTCAGCGCCGCCGTTTTAAATAGAAAATTAGGGATTTTTCGATTTATTTAATTCCCTGAACTTTGAAAATTCATAACTTTGTGTAGAAAAATCCTAAAAATAAAATAAAAATACCCTCTTGCTCAGTGAATAGAGGAGAATAATGTGGAAAAGAAATCATTTAATTTCATCAAGTATTTTATTTTTAATAATTTATTTACTGTCCGCATTGTTTTAATTCTCCATGCATATAGGAAATTCACCATGGCATGAGACCATAGGGCTTTTGAAGCCTCTGAATTTGGGAACATTCCCGAAATTTTCCAAAGTCAGAGGCCATCCTTATGAGAAGTTATTGATTTTTCAAATTCATGTTACTGTTTTGAGTATTTTAAATCCAATAATTAGCATGTTGTGAAATAAATTCTAGGAAAATTTGGTGATGTTTCTTATGACCAGAGGACCTTAGGAAAAATAGGTTTTGAATTAATTCACTTGGAATAACCCTAATTGGCTTAAACACCCTAAATAGGTTCTTAATTAATTAGAGCTAATCATACATCAAATTGACTTGAAATCAATTCTCCACTGACCTTTAGGATCAGAGGAACCCACCATAAAAGTTTGAAGTCAATTGGGTTTGGTTAGCCCTATCAAATGGGTTGATTAAGCTATTTAGCCAATTTAAACTTTGAAAATTCATAACTTTCAAAATACTTTTCAAAAATTCACCAAATTGGTTGTAGAGCCTCTCTGATATTAGGGGAATTTAAGAAAATTAAAATTTCAATTTTCTAAAAAAGTTGATTTTTTGTATTATTTTAATATTTTAATAATTAAAAAATAATAAAAATCACAAAAATAATAAAATTCTTCAAAATGTCACATTTTGAATTTTAGTCACTTAGGAACAAATCCCATATTTTTCCTAGGTCTCTATGATGAGTTATTAAATTTTAAAGCCCTAGGGTAATTTTAAAATAAAAAAAAATGTATTTTCTAGCATTTCTATTAAAATAATTCTAATAAATCAAAGAAAAATCAGAAAATTATAAAAATTGATTCTCTGATTTCCTTGATATCAGAGAGATTCTTGAAAAATATAAAATTCATTTTTCAAACTTTATTTTATTTTTAAATTAATTAATACTACAAAACTCAAAATAATTATAATAAAAATAATATAATTCAAAAATCACCAAACTTGGTCCAAGTGGTCTTCTAGTCATTAGGAATGTCCCATAATTTTCTTAAGGACAGAAACTTTCCCTTGGTCATATTATTAAATTTTCCTTGGAAATCTCTATTTTCTACCAAAAATAATTACATAAATAAATTAAATACAGAAAAATCACATTTTCTCCTCTAATGTCTTTATTGACATATGAGTGAACTCACATAAAAATTTCAAATTTATTTGAGCTCAATTTAGTGAGTTATGAAATTATTAAGCTTGAAGGGCAAAATGGTAATTAAAATTTTAATTCTTAATTAAAACTTTAGGCTTAATAAAATGAAAGGTAAAATATTTGATCTTAATTTGATTTGGATGATTGAAATTTAAATAATTAAAGGGTAGAAACCTATTAAACAATTCAACAATAATTAAAATAAACCTTAATAAAATAATTACTTAAATTTTGGAAGAATAATAAATTTTGAATTATTAAAATAGGGATGTTATTAGGAAGAAGTTTGCTCTTTAATTTAAGAATCCCTAAATTAATCATCCCAATAATGTTTAATTCCTAATTAAAATGATAATCCAAGTTTAAGATTTAAAGTGCTAAAAGACTTAATCATTAAATTAAGTTAAGGTTAAATTATTTAAAGCAAATCCCTTTAAAATAAAATATTAAATTAAATTAAATTAAATTAAATTAAATTAAATTAAATTAAGTTAAATTAAAACAAATTAAATTAAATTAAATTAAATTAAATTAAATTAAATTAAAACATATTAAATTAAAACATATTAAATTAAATTAAATTAAATTAAATTAAATTAAATTAAATTAAATTAAATTAAATTAAATTAAATGAAAACTAAATCAAATTAAATTAAATCAAATTGAATTAAATTAAGCTAAAGCATATTATATTAAATTAACTTAAATTAAATTAAATTAAATTAAACCACATTAAATTAAATTAAATTAAGATAAATTAAATTAAATTAAATTAAATTAAATATAACATTACTTAAGACATAAAGAATTCAAAATAAATCTAAAACAACTTGAACACTATTCCAAACTTAAATCCATTAACTAAAATTAAATCATAAACCACTTGAACATCCATTTGCCCTCGAAAGCTCGTGATGTCATAACTCTTAAAAAGAGTGTTAAAAGAAGCGTTACTTCACTTATAGGATTTTCAAATGTCCTGATTCACCGAGCAAGACAACAAAACTTAAACTCACTGGACGATTAATTCATTTGTATAATTAAATTCATTTGGACTTAAAACAATCCTAGAAATATTGAAAAGATGTTTAAGATTCGTCTTAAGCACTTCCTCGATATGATAGGATATTTATAAGAACAATTGAACTTAGTTGTTCTTTGATGAAGAAAATCGTCCTCAAACTAAAATACAAGAACCTAGACGTCATAGGAAATGACTAGCTATAGGATTAGGAACTTGGTAGAAAACCATAACCTTTCCCTTAGCTTTACCTAGGAACTTACTTTAAATGCTTAAATATTCTAACTGTGTTTTAAGTGCAGCTTGGGATGACGGGAAGACCCTCCAGGTACGCTTTTATTTTATTGCAATTTACCTTATTACAATTTATTTAATCGTATTGCACTTACTTTTCTTGTATGATAAACAACTGTTGCATGAAAACCTACACCTTTAGGATAGTCCCTAAAGCTGAAACCAAAACTAAATTAAAAGTCATTACAAGATAAAATTCACCGCCACAACATTTCAAAATATAAAACAACTCAAAATTTAATCACAAACGAACAACAAAACTACAACTACAACTAAATTAAAACGTCTTGTTGGATGATCGGGAATACCTCGAATGATGTAACCTACGTGTTGCTAACGGGATTTCCCACGGTCTAAATGAAAGTGCGGAACTCATTCGAGTTGAGTTTAGAAAATTCATACGGACTAAGTGAATCCGATAAAAATAACGATGCCGGAAGGATGGAACCGTGGGATCTTAACCGGTGTTGTTATAATCAACTTTAAGATTTGTTTAATTAAAATATTAAAAACACCTGGATTTTAAGATTTTCTCTAAACCCGAACACTTTTCTCACCTCTTGATTTATGATTTCTAAAACTAAACCACTACAACAACAAGGAGCTCGGAGCATGGTGGGCGGCACGACCATCGTCATCAGCAAAACCCGAGTCTACTTCAAGAAAACTTTCCTTAGAACTAAATAACCAAGCCATAGGACTTCGAGGTAGTTTGCTACAGTGCAACATAAAATCCTCGACTCTTCGTTAGGCATTTGCATGATCATGTCATGTAAATTATGCCCTAACCGGTCTTAGGACTCCGAGGTAGTCGTTTGGTACGACATAATCCCTCACATCTTCGAGGCTATTTGTATGATTTTGTCATACAAATATAAGTCCTAACTAATTAAAATTGGCAAGATCAAAACATTAAATAAACATTAGGACCTTCCTAAATTCAAGTCAAACAATAGGATAGTCAGGAAATTACCGAAGTTCGCTTCGAATCTGTGATTTCTCCTACCTTTCTTCCTTTGAATTCCCAAAATAAAATGTTCCAAACTTGGTCCATTCCCTATTGAAATTCTAAAATTCAATCCCTTGAAAACCTAAACCTTGAAATTCTTGAGAGCAGAACTACTGATTATTATCGAGAGTTTTCTTAGGTGATTCCCATCACTTAAGATGTAATTAACTATAGGGGCTTGCCCTTATAGGGAATTTTAAGAACCCGAGTAATATAAACCCTGTTTAATGTTTTCATATTAAACGGGGAATTTGTCGGCTTATAAAATTGGTTCGCGGACCAAACGGATGTCACAAATCTTCTAGTTTATTTAATCGAGGCCCATCATCAAGCAATGTGTCTATTCTTCGGGATAGATACATGGTTTGTGATGCGGTGCTCGTTTATATAAACTATTCGGGATGTGAGATTAGTTTGATTTCATATCTTAAAGTTTTCAAATTTAAAATTATTTTCAAAATAAAATACTACTTTTCAAATTATTTATTTAAATTAAAACCTAAAAAATATGCCGACAAACACCTGCTCAATTTCTTACTTGCTTACTTAATCGCATTACTGAATATATAAATGCTAATAATTTAATTATTCAGTATAACTTCATATATAGATAGAGCAACACCTCTGCAGATTGGCTTTTTAAACATGGTGCATCGGTATTATTGTAGGTTCTAAACCCACTTTCTATCTTCATTCCCTACTCCTTGGTGATTGTCGGCATATTTATAGGTTATGTGTTTTGAAAACGGGGTCGCCTACAGAAGTTGTCGGTGAATTTTCAGATTTTAAATTTAATTTAAAAATATATATATATTTTAGAAAGTAGCATTTGATTTTGAAAATAATTTTAAGTTTGAAAATTTTAAGATATGAAATCAAACCGATCTCACATCCCAAATAGTTCATATAAACGAGCACCACACCACAAACCGTGTATCTATCTTGAAGAATAGATACACTGCTTGATGATGGGGCTCGATTAAATAAACTAGAAGATTTGTGACATCCGTTTAGTCTCCGAACCAATTTTATAAGCCGACAAGTTCCACTACATAATACAAAGGAATTAAGCAGGGTTTATATTACCTGGGTTCTTAAAGTTCCCTATAAGGGCAAGCCCCTATAGTTAATTACATCTTAAATGATGGAAATCATTTAAGAAAACTCTCAATAATGATCAGTGGTTTTTCTCTCAATAATTTCAAAGTTTAAGGTTTCAAACAAATTGGACTTTGGAGATTTCAATAGGGAATAACTCAAACTTGGAACAGTTTATTTTAGGAATCCAAAGGAGGAAAGGTAGGAGGAGTTGAGGATACAAGAGGAATCTTAGAAACTTCCCAAACTATCCTATTTTTTTGCTTCAATTTAAGAATATTATTTAATGTTTCAATCCTGCCAATTTTAATTAAATAGGACTTATATTTATATGACATAATCATACAAATGGCCTCGAAGATGTGAGGGTTTATGTCGTACCAAACAACTAACTCAGAATCCTAAGACCGGTTAGGGCTTAATTTGCACAACATAATTATACAAATGCCTAACAAAAAGTTGATGATTTATGTTGCACTAGGCAAACTACCTCGAAATCTTATGGCTTTGTTATTTAATGCTAAGAAAGGTTTGGCTGATGTAGATTCAAGTTTTGCTGACGAAGATGGCCGTGCTGCCCACTATGCTCCAAGCTCCCTGTTGTTACAAAAGGTTTAGTTTTAGAAAGTGGCAATCAAGAGATGAGAGAAGGGTTTTGGTTTAGAAAGGTTAAAATAAATGAGGTGGCTTAATGATTTAATTAAAAAAAATCTTAAAGTTGATTAAGCAGAACCGATTAAGATCCCACGGTTCCGTCATCCCGACACCGCTATTTTCATCGGATTCACTTAGTCCAAATGAATTTTCTAAACTCAACTAAATGAGTTCCACACTTTCATTTAGACCGTGGGAAATCTTGTTAGCAACACGTGGGTTACATCATCCGAGGTATTCCCGATCATCCAACGAGACGTTTTAATTTCGTTGTAGTTGTGGTTTTGTTGTTCTGTTTGTGATTAAATTTTGAGTTGTTTTATATTTTAAATGTTGTGGTGGTGAATTTTATCTTGTTGTGACATTTAATTTAGTTTTAGGTTTTAGTTTTGTGGCTATCCTAAAAGTTTCAGTTTTCATGCAGGGTGACATTCTTGTTTAACAAGAAAAGTAAAGTGCAGTAAAGGTAAGTAAATTGCAATAAAGTAAAAGCGTACCTGGAGGGTCTTCCCGTCATTCCAAGCTGCACTTAAAACACATGTTAGAGCATTTAAAAATTTCAAGGAAAGCACCTAGGTAAGGCTAAGGAAAGGTTCTGGTTGTCTACCAAAATCCTAATTCTATTGCTAGTCAATTCCTATGACGTCTAGGTTCTTGTGTTTTATGGATGATTTTCTTCACCAAAGAACAATTACGTTCAATTTTTCTTCTAAAACAACCCATCATATTGAGGAAGTGCTTAGGACGAGTCCTAAACATCTTTTCAATACTTCTGAGATTATTTGAGTCCAAATGAATTTCATTGTACAGGTGAGTGAACTTAGACATTTGATTATCCGATGAGTGAAGTGACATTTCACTTGATACTCCATTTAAGAATTATGTGGGTGAAAGCCATTAGGGCAGGTTAGGTTATTAAGAAACTTAACCATCTTATTTAGATTTAAGTTGGTTTTTTAAGATTGATTCAAATTAATTATAATAGTTTAGTTTTATTATAACTGTCTTATGTTATTTCAATTTGATTGTGTAATTTCAAAAGTTAGCTTAGCTATTTTAAAATTGTCTTAACTTTAATTTTAGTTATATTTAATTTAATTGTGTTGATTTAAAGTTGATTTTAATTTAGTTGCATTAATTTAATTTTGATTTAAAGTTGATTAAATTATTTTAAAATTGTTTTAATTTAATTATATTTAATGTAAATTGTTTTTTATTAATTATGTCGTTTTGAAATTATTTTTAATTTAATTAATTATATTATTTAAAAAAATTTTATTAAACTATCTTAGAAATTTTTTTAATTTGGTTATTTAATTTATCATAGTTTTCATTAATGAGTTATTAAATTAATATTAAGTGGTATTTGATTTTTATCATTAATTAGGGGTTAAGATTAATAAATTAATATCTTCCAATATTAAACCCCTTTACTTAATACATTCTCCTTTAATTAACTTCAAATTTTTAATAATTTAATAAATTATAACCATTTTGTTTATGTTGGAAAAGTGATAAATGGGTTTCTACCCTTTAATTCCTCATGTTTCAATCATCTAAGGAGAATAATTAGGATCATTCATTACCCATTACCCATAATTAAGCCTAAATATTGATTAAGACTAAATTTCAATAATTACCATTTTTGCCCCTTCGGCTTGTTCACTTCATAATTCATTAAAAATAACTCAAATGACTTTGGAATTTTTATGTCACCATACTCATGGGTCAATTAAAATATCAGAGGAGAAAAGGTGATTTTTCCATTTTTAATTTAATTTTAATAATTATTTTTGTGGAAAATAAGGGTTTTCAATGAAAATTTAATAACATGACCAAGGTAAGGTTTCTGTCCTTAAGAAAATTATGGGATGTCCCTACTGACCAGAGGACCATTTGGACCAATTTTGGTGATTTTTTGAATTATATTTTATTTATTATAATTATTTTTATTTTTTTGGTATTAATTAATTATAAAATATAATTAAAGTTTAAAAATGGATTTTATATTTTTTCTAAGTCCCTCTGACCTCAAGGAGTCTAGAGAAATAAATTTTATATTTTTTCTATTTTTCTTTGATTTATTAGAATTAATTTGGTGAAAAGGTTGGAAAATCCATTTTTCAATATTAAAAATTATCTTAAACCTTTAAAATTCAATATCTTAACCTAGGGACTTAGGAAAAATATTTGGTTGGTTCCTAAATGATTAGGGGACAAAATATGACATTTTTATGAATTTTAATAATCTTGTGATTTTTAATTTTTTAATTATTAAAATATTAAAAATATAGTTAAAAATGAAAATTTTTAGAAAATTCCAATTTTAATTTTGTTAGACTCCTCTGATATCAGAGAGCCCACAAAACCAATTTGGTGAATTTTTTAAGTGTATTTTGAGTTTTATGAATTTTTTAATTTTAAAAATGATCATACAATTTAAATAATTCATTTAATGGCTTAAATTATTTCCAATTGACTTGAAATTTTTATGTGAGGTTCTCTACTTTCTAAGTGACAGTGGAGAATTGTTTTCAAGTGATTTTAATGTGTGGTTACTCCAAATTAATTAAAGTTCAATTTTGAGTGTTTAGGCTAATTAGGGTTATTTTTGAGGAATTAAGTTAACCAAAATTTTCCTAGGGTCCTCTAGTCCTATGATACTTCCCATAATTTTTCTAGAATTTTCTAAGCAATATGCTAATTATTGGAATTAAAACATCTACGCAGACACATAAACTTGGAATATCTATAACTTGTCACAGAGATGGCCTCTGGTCTTGAAAAATTCAAGGAATGTTCCCAAGAACATAGGCTACAAAAGCCCTATGGTCCCATGCCATGGTGAATTATATGCACGAATAGAGAATTGAAATACATAAAATAGTATTAAATTAATTAAAAATAAAATACTTAACAAAACAACTTAATTCTTTCTGCACATTATTCTCTTATGTTCACTGAGCAAGAGGGTATTTTTCTTTTGTTTTTGTGATTTTTCTATGCAAAGATATGGATTTTTGAAGTTGGCTGAATTAAATAAAAAGGAAAAAACCCTATTTTTCTACTTATCCTGCGCGGCGCCCCGTCATCCTCGGCGGCTCCGAAGTCCCACGTAGCGCTTCTCCGTACGACACTGCCTTCTACCTCAGCGCCACGCAGCCCCGCGGTCTTGTCTCGTGCTCCGGTCCTACGCAATCTGGATCGTTCATTTGATACACAAGCGAATGGACGACAACCGTTCATCATCCCCAGGTGTTCTAATCCGAGAACCGTCCACACTTAAACCTTAAGATCTCGAGCTATAGTTAACCAAATCACATGCGGTTTTCTCCTACATGTTCGTCTAGCCTAGAGCTACACATCCATACGGCTAACATGCATTGAAATCGACTCAAATTAGATGATGGATTGCTGAAAGCTCGGGCTAAGGAAAATTCTCCATACCTTTGTCCAAGAGGTGAAGCCTCGATTGGATGTGCTCGGTACGTTCGTTGGGGTCCAAGGAAGCTAGGGATAAAGCCTCTAGTTCTGGTGAAATGTCTAGACCCGATTTCCACCAAGCCCAATTTCAAAGCTTGGCCAATAGGAAGAATGGCTGGCCTGGTGAGGGGGCTTTTGCTGGGGAACTTCTTCTCTTGGTCTGGTGAAGGTGTAGAGTCAATCAGTTTGAAGATTGGCTCACTATGGTGAAGTTTCCTGGTTTTGGGCTTAAAATTGAGCTCAGAAATTAAGCTCACAGAGGGGGTTTTAGGGCTGGATTTTAGTGGGGATCAACTGCTCTATGTTAGTAGAGTTTTGGGAAGGTCTAGTGCATCTAAACTTTTGGCTGTGGGGTAGTGGTGTTTAAATAGCCATGGCTGGGGAGCTTATCAGGCAATCCAGGGGCTGGGATCAGCTACTTAGGTCAAGGGAAGAAGAGCCATGGTGTCCACTAGCCATGGGACAGCTCAGCAAGGGAGAACTTGAATTTTTGGCTCACATGGAGCTCTCGGCCATGGGGTTTTCCAGCGACTGTGGTGGCTGGCCAGCTAGAGTCAGGTCACCCTCATGGTCAGGGGAGTCAGGACTGGGGTTTAGTGAGTTCAATTGGCTTTGGACATGTGTAAAGGAGTTGATTTAAATGGATTGGGGGAAGGGCTAATTTTGGGTCCAAATGGGTCCAAGTCATGGATTAGGGTTTGGTGCACCCACCATGGGGACCTTGGGTGTTGTGGGGATTAGGTAAGTCAGCTAGCTTAGTGGGGAAAAGTCACCATCTAAGTACATTTAGGTTTAATCAAGATTTAGAAGAGTCATGAAAAAGGTTTAATCACCCTTAAGGGAATCATTAAAGGACTCCCTCCTTTTGCCCAATATGGTATGGTGACATGGACACAACTCACATGGCTTGCATGGGGCTTAAGGATGGCTTCATGGCTAGCCTATGGCATGCCCATGGCTTGGCTTAATTTCATGGAAATGGGTTTTAGAAATTTTGACATTTTAAAGGAAAATTTTCATGAAGCTTGATTTGGAATAGTTTAATGATGGTTTTTGGGACTTAGGGATGACTTTGATTAAATGGATGATGGAAAGAAATGTCATGTGGGCTTTGGATTGGACATTTGGGCTTTTTAAATTTGATGAAAATGGGCTTTTAAAATGAGCTTTTGGATGAAAATTTTGTAAAATATTGTGCCAAATAAATGTTGTATTTATTTTAGGGATGTGTCATGAAAATTTTAGAAAAGATTTGGTGTCATGTGGGGTTGAAATGGGTTTAATTTGGGCTTCTTTAATAATAGGGTCAAAGTGGGTCAAATTGGGCTAACTTGGGCTAAGGTTGAACTAATGTTGATTTTGATGTAAAATTAATGTTGTAAAATGTTTATGGAGGTGTAACAAAGAGTTTTTAAATTTTGGTTGGGTCTTTATTTTGGGATTTGGGCTTGTTTGGGTTTATGATTGGTTTAGGCCAATTTAGGAAATTTTGGTTTGGGTTAAGCTTGGGTGGAATTTGGGTCCAAATATTGGGTAATTTAAGTTAGATTTTTGTTTGTGTTGTTGTTAAGAAGATTTAAAAACAAATTTGGGGAATATTGGATGACATTTGGGTTGAATTTTGGATGGATTGGGTTAATTGGCCATTTTGGGCCTTAAGGGCCCATTTGGGACTTTTGATCAAATTGGATTAAATTTACAAAATTGGGGTGTGTGGTAGTTGAACAAAATGAAATTGGGAACATTTAGGATTTTCTAGAATTTTTTGAGAATTTTTAGAATTTTTGGATTTTTGGGTCAAAAAAGGGTATTTTGGGTATTTGGAGGGTATTTGGGGGGTATTTTGTAAATTTTGGTATATTTGGCCATGGATGATCAATTTGAGTGGTGGAGAATATTTAGGATTGATTTTGAGAAATTTTGGGTAATTTAGGCAATTTTGCAAATTTTGGGCAATTTCTAGGGCATTTGGTAGGTTTGGTGGGTTTAGGGTCCCGGGGGCAAAAATTGAAATTTGGGGAAAATGAAGATTGATTAGGTGTGAGTATAGTGAAACCATTTTGGTTGAGCCATGAAGCCATGTTAAGCCCACAAGATCCATGAGAGGACTCATTTTGGCATTCAATATGTTGTTCATAACCCTCTTAGCCAGGGGCTTAGGGGTTGAGGTCCATCCATATGAGTTACCTACATGAGTCAGGAAGCCAAGTTGGGTAAGAATGGTTTTAGGATTTGGAATGTGTGTGAGAGTGTGGTGTGTGCAAGCTGAACCTCACCAAGACCAGACCACCCAAGGTAATCCTAAGGCCAAAGAATCCAATAGGAAACTCATGCTTTAAACCTTCACATATTGGTTTTAACCCTCCAGGTGGCCGGGGGTTTACAATCAAACATGTGGGGTTTGAAGAGAGTTAAGAAGTGTTTGAATTTCTAAGTGGTGGGTTCCATCTCTAGTCTTCTAGGATATTCAAGGAGAAGTCCTATGGCTAGATCCTAAGTACTAAGGAGAGAGATCAGACCTCACCAAAAATGAGGTCAACAAATGGACCCCCAATAGGTGTGGTGTGCTAACCAAGCACACCGCACATATTGGCATTGACCGAAGAGATCAACAAAGCCAACATAAATGTTCGAGTGCCAAACTCAGAATGAAGTGTAGGAAATTTCCACTGGGGAGTATCAGGTAAACCTCCAAGAATGAAGTTTCCAGAACTCTCGCTGAGGAAGAAGAGGTGAATTCCAAATCACAAGATCTGGAGAGGGATAGATTGGATTTTAGATCCGTTTCATTTTTATTTCAAGTTTTAATTTTGAGTTTGAATTTTCGATTCAAGTTTTAATTTTGGTTGCAATTTGAGTTAATCGGAATTTTGATTTAATTTGAGATTGATTTCAAGATGAATTTCGCAGAGATTTTTGATTTAAAATGAGAATTGGAAATTAGATTCCAACCTCAGGATTGCAAAGAGAACTAGAATTTAGGTAGTAGCCTCGAGAAGAAATCAGCAATTGAGTACCGATCAAGAAAAGGGTGAGAACTGGAAGTTAGGTACCAATCTCGAAAGTGAGTCGGAAGTTAGGTATCGACCTCAAAACTTCAAGAGTGCGGGAGATTTTTCGGATAGAATGCGATTGTAGAGGACACCGAGATTAGTATGCCTTGTTGGTCTCATACCCGAGTTGGAGTATTAGAGTGCGGAAAAATTTCTTGGAAGGAATGCGAACTTGGCAGACACCGAGATCAGAATGCCTTGTTGGTCTCATACCCCAGTCGGAGGATCAGAATGTGGAAAATTTTCTCGGAAGGAATGCAAACTTGGCGGACACCGAGATCAGGATGCCTTGTTGGTCTCATACCCGAGTCAGAGGATTAGAATGCGAAAAAAATTCTCGGAAGGAATGCGAACTTGGCGGACATTCATTTAGGAGAATCGAAATTTAAGTGTTGATCTCGAAATAAGAACTAGAAGTTAGGTACCAGCCTCAGAAGGATGGGAATTAGAAGTTAGGTACGAATCCCAAAAGTTTGTATTTGATTTGGTTTTAAAGATTCTGTGGAAATTTTAGTTTAGTGGAAGATTGGAATGAGACATGAAAGTGTTTCACATCCCAGGAGAGTTGATCGAATTTTGATTGTTTGGCAAAGGATATGAATCCATGCCATCAGAACGAAATCAAAAATTTCGTGGTTCTGTATCAGTTGACTCAGTTGACCTTCTCAAAAGAGGAAAGAGATCGCGGAGAGTCGAAAAGGTTTGAGAACAGCCTGAGGCTGGGAATTTCATATTCGGATTTTCGAAGTTTGAAACTGAAGTTGAAGTCTTCTGCGGGGAAGAATCAACTCAAAAGAGGGCTCAAAGGAGCTTCAAATGGATTTCAGTCGAAAGATTCAAATCGACAAATTCGGATCGGAATTAAATTCGAGATTTAGATTCGTTTCATTTGTTTTAGTGATTCAATATCATTTTTGTTTATTTAGAGTTTGTGTTAATTTGGAGTTCGTTTTGGCATTCAGATTTTTAAAAAAGAGTTCTTTATTCGTTTTCTTTTATTTTTGTTCTTTGTTCGATGTTCATTTAACTTAATGGCGTTTCCCAGTGAATTTGCACAAAAGAGGTGAAGGCAAAACACAACATGGTCGTTTCCATTCCAATTTGTTGAAAATACATCGTATATCTTGATCCAAAACATGATGATATTTTCCTTGAAAATTCAGTATCTCATACAATCCACATAAATCCAAAACGGATTATGTAAGACTCTTGCAAGTTTCATCCAAAAGCATCTTTCAAAATCCATGTCTGAATAGTGAGATACATGGACAATAACATCACCTTCCAAGCCATCCTTGGCAGGCAATATCATCCGGATGTGCATTGGAGGTGTACTATCTTCCATGTAGCTCACAGCTAGTAGGGCCAAAGGCTCTCTAACTCTGGATCTCGCTGAAAGTGGAAAGGCATTTTGCTGTCGTCCATCCTCCTGAAAGTGACAGAGATCCGCTCAACAGGCACACCTGGAATGCAGTGTTTTTCTATGTCTGCTCCATTTCCTTTTAGCACTAAGACGGAACCTACCGGTAGAGGTATCTCCACCTGCCCTCAGAATTCTTTGGGCCTGCTATCCGGAGGTCAGATCCGAACATGATGTTACATTAGTTGACAAAAGACACCGTGCAGAAAGGTCTGAAAAAGTTGTGATGTTCTATGTGTGGCGCTATGCAGTCGCCCTCCTTGTATATGTTAATGATGCAGCTGTTGGGTATGCAATCTGCAAGAAATACCCTCCATGTCACCATCCTTTTTACCATCCTCTTGATAATTCTTGGCATCGGATCCACCTCACTACGACGGAGTATCCCTGGTGGATTTCCCTTCCTGTCCTCGGTGAAGTTGTAGCAACACCTGCACTGGATTGTAACTCTTCCTTTTCCTTTCATCCATCTTCGAGGTTCTGAGTAGGTTTTCTCTCTCAAATGACCAGCTCAGCCCATCTTCTGAAGTTCAATGACGCAGTCGATAATCTGCTGCTGCTCGTAGTCTGAGATCACATCCGTATGCAGCTTAAGGCCCTCTAAGATGTTGATCCTCTTGCCTCGAATTCTTTCGAAATATTCAAAAGTTTTCTTTTCAATCTTCTACAATCGCTCCAGCTTGTATTTTGGGATTATACGCGATCGGCGAGGTACGGTAACGTACTGTGGGATGTATGGTTCAACCCCAGCGCGTTCTCCTGCATGTCTCGGCTCCTCGGGGATAGTTTCTGTCAGGACATCCTCCGGGGTTGCTTTTGCAACAAGACTCTTCAAAACTGGTGCATCTGTCTGGCGTCGTGATACTGATTCTATTTCTGTTTTGCTTGGAATTTCTTTCATCTTTTCTATTGTTCTTGGAGTTGATCTCCTCTTTTCTGGCTTCTGCTAAACCGATTCCTTTGGAGTATTTGCACTGACGGTAGCAACTGTCTCTTCATGTTGATCCGCTGCTAGCTTGGTCAGCATCTTGCGAATGTGACGGTTCTTGTTTCTTCATTGGGTCGGAGTGAGAGTAGCTCTTCTTACCTCTTGAACTTCTGTGGGCATGGCGCTGACAAGCCTGCCCTCTGCTGTAGCAACCACGGACTTAACTTTCTTGTCTTCCCCCATTGCATGAGCGGCGTTTGCTTTTCTTTTCTTTCTGGTGGACTGCTGACTTAGGCCACCCAATTTCATCACCGTCTGGCTGTGGTACTCTTTCCAGTCAATCGGATTCCAATCAGTTTCTTCGTACTGTAGCCTGACTGGTTTGAAATCAGAGTCGATCTCAATCATGGCCTCATCCTTTATATTCTTTTCATCGAGTGCTAGACTCACACCATTCTTAAAGTTCAGAACCAACTACCCGTTCAACATTTCCCTGCGAAAAACAACGAAAGGCTCAAGGGTTGTACTAAGAACAAAAACAATAAGAAAATTTACTTATTGATGAAAAGCTTTTATTCATTTCTTCTTTTTATTTTTATTTTTTTTAAGTTTTTAATAAGAGTAGGAAAAGATGAGGAAAGATTAGGAGTGAGCTGATTTAAAAGAAAGGATCAAATTTTATGATTTCACATATTTTCTTTTAAACACATTTTTTTAATGATTTTTTTTTATCACCCATTTTTATGTTTACCCAACTACAAATGATTAATTCACCCATGCTTCTAGGAATGAGACTCCATTTTTTGAAGTTCATCCTTCGAAACATCAGGTTGTGTAATACTTCTTCAAATATCATCCATTAATTGGAAGCATAGGTCGTTCTCCACGGCAATTCACAAGTTGGTAGGAACCTCCAGAGTAGACTGTCTCGACCACGAACGGCCCCTCCCAAGTCGGTTCAAATTTACCTCCTATCTTGCGGTGTGCAATAATAGGTCTCTTGAGAACTAGATCCAAGTCACCGACTTTGAAAGTCCTTGTGCAGACCAGTTTATCGTGGGCCTGGATCATCTTGGCTTGATACACTTCCAAATTCTGCTGCGCGGAAAGTCATTTTCCTTCCAAGCTTTCCAATTCTTATAGTCGTAATTTGGCATTCTCTTATGTAGTAATTTTGTTCGCAACTGCGATTCTGAGAGACGGAAGCAGAACCTCCAAGGGTGAGACGGCTTCGAACTCGTACACTAGAGCGTAGGGCGTAGACTGAGTAGGAGTTCTGAAAGTCGTTCTGTAGGCCCATAAGGCTTCTAATAACTTCTAGTGCCAATTTCTTTTGTTGTCGTCCAAATTTTTCTTTAGAATTTGGACGAGAGTTTTATTAAAAGCCTCGGCCAAGCTGTTTTCTCTTGGGTAGTAGATTGTCGAATAACGCCAATAAATCTCGTGTCTTCTGACAAAACTGTTGATCTTTGTACTTCTGAACGCGGACCCATTATCTGAAATAATTCTGCGCGGTACCCTAAAACGGTAGACGACTTGATTTTTAAAGAATTGTAGCACATGGTGCGCTTTCACTTCTCTGAGCGGTATAGCTTCTGCCCACTTGGAAAAGTAGTCTGTAGCTGCAAGGATGAAACGATGTCCCCTTGAGGAAGGTGGTTCTATCGGACCCACGATATCTGTGCCCCAACACTCAAACGGCCACGACTTGATTAGCGGATGCAGCACATTTGGAGGTTGATGTAGAACCACTCCATGCACTTGGCACTGGTGACAACTCTTCGCAACTTTCATGCAGTCGGTCATCATCGAGGGCCAGTAGTACCCTAGTCTCTTAATCTTCATTTTCATCTTCGGACCTGACTGATGAGTGCCATAAAGTCCTGAGTGTATCTCTTTAATTTCACGAGCCTCGGGCTCACTTAAGCATCTTAGCCACATCTGGTCAAAAGACCTTCTATATAACGTATTGTTTATTAATGTGTAAGACAGAGATCTTCTCTTAATCTGATGGGCTAATGACTTATTGTCCGGTAGGTTTCCTGTTTGCTGGTAGTCTATTAGTGGTTGCCGCCAATCTTCTGTATTGTCTGTTACTGCTGCAACTGTTTCTTCTTCTTTTCCTGACTTGTGTATTGCATCCATGTATAGCTGTGAGAGGACCTGCCGTCCCTGAACTGACATTTAAACTGATTCATCCTGTAAGCAGGCAAATTCTTTTGTGAGGCTGGTTAACGCATCTGCGAGAGCATTTTCTCATATGGGGATCTTATAGATCGTTACATTCAGAATCTGTTCCAATAATTTCATGGCATACTGAAAGTACTGCTCGAGTCTTGGCTTTAAAATTTTGTACTGTCCTGCGACTTGCTGAATGATCAACTGTGAATCTCCGTAGATATTGATATCTGTTATACCCATCTGAATGTTCAATTCCAGTCCAGTTATTAGAGCTTCGTATTCTGCTTCATTGTTCATACACGGTTCTGTTAAATGGTAGGAATATCTTAACATCCCCCGCTCCGGTGTTATAAAGATTAGTCTGATTCCTGCTTTATCGAGCACTATCGTTTGCAATTCTTTGTCTTTCTGTGCTGAGGATGCTCCGTCGAAGTACAACTCCTAACGCTGATCATCGGGGTCTTCTAAGCTCATTATCTGCTCGTTGGGCAAGTCATCGTTGAGAGGCAATTCTACCGGTAAAGGGTGTGTTGCGAGGAAGTCTGCTAGGACTTGCCCCCTTACGACACGAAGAGGAACGAAAGTTATATCGAATTGCAATAGTATCATTGACCACCTAGCAAGTCTGCCTGAAAGCGTCGGTCGGGTCATCAAATATTGCAACAGATTAACTTTCGAAATAAGGTTGACCTTATGAGAGAGCATGTAATGCCTGAGCTTTTGAGCGGTGAAGATCAGGGCCAAACAATGCTTCTCAATCGGGGGATACTTTACCTCCATCAGAATTAGACGGAGACTTAAGTAGTAAAGAGCATTTTCTTTCCCCTCGTCATTGACCTGGGCTAGCAGGGCTTCGAGAGAGTCATCTAAAGCCGCGGTATAAAGTATCAACGGTCGACCCGAGACTGGGGCTGCTAAGACAGGAGGTGTCATTAAATACAACTTAATGTCCTCGAAGGCCCAACATCATTTCTCTTCCCAAACGAATTTAGCGTCCTTTTTAATTAATGCTGAGAAGGGCTAACACCTACCTGACAAATTCGAGATAAAGCATCGAAGATATGCCAACTTCCCTTGAAAGGATCATAGTTGTTTCAAAGTTTTGGGAGGCGGCATTTCTAAGATAGCTTTAATCTTTTCTAGATCGATTTCAATTCCATGATGTCGAACAACAAATCCTAAGAATTTCCTAGAGGTGACGCCGAAGGCGCATTTCAAAGGATTCATCTTAAGGTTAAATTGTATTAATCGCTCGAAAACAATTCTCAAATCATACAAGTGATCTTCCTTCAGTTTGCTCTTGATGACTACATCATCCACGTAGCACTCGACTTGGTTGTGAATGAGATCATCAAAAATCCTCGTCATTGCTCTTTGGTAAGTAGCTCCTACATTCTTTAACCCGAAAGGCATCACTGTGTAGCAGTATATTCCGATCGTCGTTCTGAAGGTTGTGAGTTTCTCATATTCCGGTGCCATCTTTATTTGTTTGTATCCTGACGATCCATCCATGAAAGAGAAGACTTCATGTGTTGAAGCGATGTGATCATCAATTCTGTAATTGGTAGTGGAAACTCATCTTTTGGACATGCTTTATTTAAATCTCTGAAATCCACGCAGATTCTGATCTGTCCATTCTTCATTATGACCAGTACCACATTGGCTAACCAAGTTGGATATTGTTCTTCACGGACAAAGTTAGCGTCTATTAGCTTCTTAACTTCAGCTATAACTTGTTGTTCAATCTCTAGACGCATTCTTCTGGGAGCTTGTCTGACAGGAACGGCAGCATGATCCACTCCTAGTTTGTGAACTACAACTTCTGGAGCTAATCCTGGCATTTCATTGTAACTCCAAGCAAAACAGTCCTTGAATTCCATTAATAGCTTGATTATGTTTTCGGAGTCTTCTTTATTGAGTAAGGAGCTTGCAAAGGTCGGCCTAGGATCTTCACTAGTACCTAAGTTAACTTCCATTAACGCGTCTATTGTAGATTTAATTTCTTCTTTGAATTCTGGTAGAGCATCTCTAATTGATAGATCTTCAAGATTATCTGAAGTTTCCAAGCAGTCTTCATTAGGCTCGCAAGTACAACCAAGCAAAATCCCGTATCATCGGATGATCCTACTGTGTCGAATCCGAGACCGTGCTTTGAATTGGGAGGCCGACTGGCATTATTCCATAATTTTTCAAAGTGTTGTGATTGACCTTTTGTCCATTGTTTAGGTAGGACACCACGTTGGATTAAATTCTGAACACAGAGGGGATACCACTCAAAAGGCAATTCCATTAATTCAGATGAAGTAACATCTTCAAATTGTACATCATTTTCAATTTTGGAAGAAGAAGCACCATGGTAGAATTTGATCGGTTTAGTACCGCCACCATGCACTTCCTTGACTACCATACCCTTGACCTTATTAGAATGGATCGGGGTCAGGGTCATAGTATGCACATAGTGATTAATCTTCTCGTACATTGATTTGTATTCTTCATTCTTTTCTTCTTCGAGAGAGATCTTGAATTGGGGTTTCTTCTGACTTATTGTCGCTGCTTCTTTCTTGATTTCTTCTTCTTCGGAATTGTTCTCCCAATCAACTTCAATGACTGGTTTCTTTTGTTCAACGTTTCCACCGTTTCTTCCTTGACCTTGTCCCCGGCATTAACCTCGGGTGCGAGTTCTGGAGAAACCTTCACCATCTCGCTGTAAGAGAGTGGTGAGTAACTGTTGAACTAGAATTTCAGGTTCTTCATCGTCTCAAACTTCTTTTGCTTCATTTGGTACGGTATTTCTGGAGAAGATTGTTTTCTTTGGAGGCGCGTAGTAGGTTGCATCTTCGTGAATTCTGATTTCATACACGGAGAATGGTTGCAAATCACCTTTGATACACTGTTCTTCTCCTTCATAGTAGTTTATGCACTGGTGCAGAGATGACGGTACCATCCGGTTTTCATGGATCCACGGCCGACCCAGTAGAGCGTTGAACGATGTCTCAGAATCAATTATATAGAATTTTATGGTTGTCTTTGCTAAATTGTCGGTCTTCATTAATAGTGTTATCGATCCAAGAGCTCTTTCTCCTTTCTGATTGAAGCCTCTTAATAACATCTTGTCTGCTTCGAGGTCGCGAGCATCAATTTCCAAATATGCTAACATTCAAAGGCTCATTATGTTGATTGATGCTCCCGGATCAACTAACACCCTGGAGAGCGTGAACTTGCTAATTGAGATATACAACGGTCGATTGTGATCAGCTATACCAAGTAGCAGATCATTGTCTGTGAAGGTAACACCTCTCTGTTCTTTTAACGAACAAACCTCGTCTGAGGAATTACCGGCCATTTGAGCTAAGCAAATTTCTGGATCAAGTAAGGCCTTGATCAGAGTTTCCCTCATCTCCTTTGACAAGATCAGAGTGTTGTAGATGCTCAGTTTTGCTGGTAGCTTACAAAGATGGGCTAGCACGTTATAATTCACTTTATTACCAGGCTCTTCAGTCTCTTCCCAAATGTGCAATTCTTCCGCTGGGGTTGGCTCTTCCTGAGCAACCACCTGCATTCCCATTCTCGAGGGTAGAACTTTTCTGCTTCTTAGATTGACTTATGTTATCTCTTCTGCATCAGGTGCTGGATCTGCTGGTGTTTTCCCTTGAATCGGAATGACTGGCTCTTCTGGAGTTGCTTTGGAATCTGATAACTCTAATTTTATCATGATTGGAGTTCCTCGGAATTCACAAATCGACTCGTCACTTCTCGAGATTTCGTAGCCATCCTTGTGAACGTCTTCTCCTTCGTCGTGGTCATCTAGGTTTAGTATGATTTGAGAATCGTTATTTGTATTGAAATCGAAATCCGGATTAGGTTGGTTGTCATTAGTTTCGTAATCGTTAGAAACAGTCAAAACGTAGCCAACACCAAAACTCTTATCATTATAAGATCCAGCCGGGGCGAGCAAATAATCATGCAGAGTCAGAGGTCCGAGGGATTTCTCCACCAAATCAGAAACAACCATCCTGGGATAAGCAGCCCCTAGTCTACACTTCGGAGCCTCGGTCTTTTCTTCTTTCACGATCTTCTCCTCCTTCTGGGGTGGTTCTTCAATCGCAAGCGATAGTGCCGGCTCGGTAGGTTTCAAACTCTGAGTTGAAGCGCGCACCGAAGCTGTTTGGATGTGATCCAAAATTTTCTTTGAAGACTTTGTCCAGACAATACTCCATCCATCGTCAGTCGCGTACGGGTCTATTGGAACAATAGGATTCATTGAAATAACATTGACGGAACCTCCTTTTTGGTGCTCCTTCATGTATTCCTTCGAGATCGTTATGTTCCATTTCCAGAGATTATCATCAAGCCAATTCTTAAAGGTGAAGCAGTCTTCTATCTTGTGTCTGATCATCCGGTGGTAGGGGCAGTTGTTCGGATGATCTTTCTTGTTGACTTCTTCTGGCCTCTTGGGCTCTGGTAACTGAAAGTCAGGTGTCTTCATCAAACTGCAAAACATCTTTGCCACTGCTTCAGTCTTGAAGGGTTTTTCTTTATTCAAAAGTTCTTTCAGGACACGCGGTGGACGAGGCGGCAGTTGATCATGCTGCCATGATTGATAGTTTGGTCGAGGCTGTTGATACCTCTGTTGAGGTTGCTAATAAATCCGTTGTAGTGGTTGATAACTTGGTTGTAGCTACTCTGGCTGTATTTGCACTGGCTGCTTACCTTTATCCACTGTTGCGACGATCCTAGATTTCTTTTCAAATGCTTTTACGGGTTTCTGCTTATCAGTCTTGTCAAAACTCAGCTGCTTTGCCTCCTCTTGTAAGCTCCTGGCCTTGCTAAGCAACTTCTTGAAAGTCTTAATTATGAATCCTTTGAGGAGAAGTGCTATCGGGCCATGGACACTCTTTAGTAGGATACTGACTGCATGTTGTTCCTGAAGTTGAGGTTCACACTTCATGCTTAAGTTCCTCCATCGAAGTACGTAATCCACTAAAGTTTCGTTCGGTTTCTGTTGCTCCACCACTAGATCACCGATAGTGATATCGTGCCGAGCCCCGACAAACCTCTTAAAAAAAGGTTTTCCAATTCTGAAAAAGGTCTTAACTAAACCATTCGGCAATTCTACATACCAGTCGAAGGCAATCCCTGACAAACTGCTGATGAACTGACGAAAGAGCAAGGCGTCGCTCCCACCAGCATTGCAACAACTGACACGAAAGTGTGCTACATGCTGCCGGGGGTTTCCCGTACCGTTGAAAGTCTTGAACAGAGGTGGTACGAAGCCCTTCGGGTATTGGACTGCATCAAACTCCTCAGGGTAAGGTCTACCCGTCTGGATAGATGCTCCACTCTTAGACTGAGCTAAGGCTTCTCGCACCTGCTGTTCTACCATGTTCTTAATATCCTTCTTGGGAATCATGCTCTGTGTAGAATCCTTCTTTGGTTGTTCATCTCCATTGAAGGACGTAATCTCTTTCCCTCCATCTGCAATGTGAATGATCTCTGAGGTGTTTCCTTTTGAGGTTGAAACTGACTCTAGAGAGTGTCTAAGGTAGCTGCCATCTCTTCCACCCTCTTTGCCATCTGAGAAATCGTATCATCTTTTTCTTGAAGACGCGCTCTCATTACTTCTGGTTCATCTCTTTTTGAGGCTGACAGAGCTCCCTGCAAAGCTGACGATGTCGGGTCTCGACCATATTGATCTCAGCACATTCTTCATCCATGAATTCTGTTGAATCCACTTCATTTCTCAATTCTTCTCCTCTTTCCCTTACCAATCGTCGGATGTCCTTTCTTAGCTTTCCTATAGCATCCTCAAGTGGTCTCTTCCAAACGGCTTTGCAGTTGTCATGTGATGACTGTTGAACTTTCTTTTCAAGAGTTTCTTTTAATGCAATAGTACTTTCTTCAGATTCAGGTTTTCTGAAGAGACTCTTCTTTCCAGAACATTGTGTCGGTATCGGTTCAACAATAATAGGTTGCCACACCATCCTTCTTGCAGTAGAAGGCCTAGGACCAGATGGTCTGTCAGTTGTACGCAGATAGGTGGTGTCCTCCCTAATATGATGACCTGATACGACAATAGGAGAACTTCTCTCACTAGCTTGTACTTTCTTCCTTGGCCTCTCTGGGGCAGTGACGGGGTCTACTCGTGGTCCGAGGCGGGATTTGACTGGCACTCGTCCCATCCTTCTTAGGATCTTTGATACGGGGTACCCTTCCTTCTTAGCTAGTTTCTCTACTACGGCTCGCAGTCGGGTAAGCGGCGTAGTCTTGGCCCTCTTCCTTTTACAGTCACTATAGTATGCAGGTCGGGGTAATGCAGCAGCAATCCTCCAGACATTTTCTTCATCTGATGCAGTAGAGAGAAGGTGGAATCTACTTCCTCCCAACAGCAGTGAAATCTCAGGTAGTTCTTCTTCTTCCTAAGGAATCTCTTCCAGAAAAGCAACTTTAGCAGCCTTAGCCTTCTAGATCATGGCGATCTTTCTGCTCCTATTTCTTCTTTGAGTCCGAGTTAAGGGTGCAACTCTTGAACTGGAACCTATCTCGAAGATAGACGGTATTGTAGCAAAATCTGAACCCTCCACGGTAACAGCCTCATCACTGACTTGGACATCTTTTCCTTTCAGTTTGGCAGGAGTTGAGGTCGGTGCAGAGATGACCAGACCGGTGGGGGTAGAGATAACAGTCCTCCTAAGAACAACAGTATTTCTTTCAGTTGGGACCCTTTGCAGGGGAGGGAACTCTTGAGCCGATTTCAGGTTGAACTCAATTATGGGCTCCTCAGTTTTTGGTACTTTGTTCATTAGTGCGAAAATAGTAACGTGAGCAAACTTAATGTCTGTATTGTCGAACCCTTGTCCAAAGTGAATGACAGCATCATTAGGCAGCTCATCCTTGTAAACAGCTAATTCTATCCCGTTGGTGAAGGAGAAAATTAGCTTCGGTGCAGACATTTTCTGTAGGGTAGATTCTAAGCGTCAGTTCCGATTTATGCTTCCTTTCGTGGGGACGAAGAAAGAGAGGAAATTTCTCTAAACAAATCCGAACACATTTCCATTTATCTTTTTGTTTTCTTAATTTTATTTACAAGATATTTTTGGATTTTTTTCTATTTTTGTATTTATGGTTTAACAGAAAGTTTATTTATTAAAGGGTTTGTTTATTAGAAAGTTTGTTCATTAGGAACAAAACAAATTAAAAAGGGAGAGGTTAAAGGAAAGGTACGGGGCCCAATCCAAAAATTAGAAAGGAAGGGAGAGTCTCACAAGACTTCTCGATCCGAGGAACCACTCCTAAGCTAACACCTATTAGGGGTCCACCCCACCTTAAAGAGGTAAAAGGATTTCGGAACCTCTCTGTTTAGGGGTGTCTAAACAGTGGCTCCAAAATCTGAGAGAGAGTTGATTATACCCGTTCAAGATAGAAATGAACGTGGTATTTCAACGGAAGGATGGTAGCTTGGTCCACTAGGGACATGGACTTACTACCGATTTATGAAAGCAAAACCATCTAATCAGAATGGAGAGAGGAACTAGTCCCCAGCGGAGTCGCCAGAAGTTCTCGGCATATTTATAGGTCATGTGTTTTGAAAAGGGGTCACCTATAGAAGTTGTCGGCGAATTTTCAGATTTTAAATTTACTTTAAAAATATATATATAATTTAGAAAGTAGCATTTGATTTTGAAAAGAATTTTATGTTTAAAAATTTTAAGATATGAAATCAACCCGATCTCACTTCCCAAATAGTTTATATAAACGAGCACCACACCACAAACCGTGTATCTATCCCAAAGAATAAACACACTGCTTGATGATGGGGCTCGATGAAATAAACTAGAAGATTTGTGACATCCGTTTGGTCTGCGAACCAATTTTATAAGCCGACAAGTTCCCCTGCTTAATACGAAGGGTTTATATTACCTGGGTTCTTAAAGTTCCCTATAAAGGCAAGCCCCTATAGTTAATTACATCTTAAATGATGGGGATCATTTAAGAAAACTATCGATAATGATCAGTGGTTTTTCTCTCAAGAATTTTAAAGTTTAAGGTTTCAAACAAATTGGACTTTGGAGATTTCAATAGGGAATAGCTCAAACTTGGAACAGTTTATTTTAGGAATCCAAGGAGGAAAGACAGGGAGGAGTTGAGGATCCAAGAGGAATCTTGGCAACTTCTCAAACTATCCTATTGTTTGGCTTCAATTTAAGAATATTATTTAATGTTTCAATCCTGCCAATTTTAATTAATTAGGACTTATATTTATATGACATAATCATACAAATGGCCTCGAATATGTGAGGGTTTATGTTGTACCAAACAACTACCTCAGAATCCTAAGTCCGGTTATGGCTTAATTTGCACAACATAATTATACAAATGCCTAACAAAAAGTTGAGGATTTATGTTGCACTAGGAAAACTACCTCGAAATCCTATGGCTTTGTTATTTAATGCTAAGAAAGGTTTTGCTGATGTAAATTCAAGTTTTGCTGACGACGATGGCCGTCTTTGCCCACTATGGTCCAAGCTCCCTGTTGTTACAGAAGGTTTAGTTTTAGAAAGTGGAAATCAAGAGATGAGAGAAGTAGTTTGTTTTAGAAAGGTTAAAAAAAATGAGGTGGCTTAATAATTTAATTAAAACAAATCTTAAAGTTGATTAAGCAGAACCGATTAAGATCCTACGGTTCCGTCATCCCGGCACCGCTATTTTCATCGGATTCACTTAGTCCAAATGAATTTGCTAAACTAAACTGAATGAGTTCCACACTTTCATTTAGACCGTGGGAAATCTCGTTAGCAACACGTGGGTTACATCATCCGAGGTATTCCCGATCATCCAACGAGACGTTTTAATTTCGTTGTAGTTGTGGTTTTGTTGTTCTGTTTGTGATTAAATTTTGAGTTGTTTTATATTTTAAATGTTGTGGCGGTGAATATTATCTTGTTGTGACTTTTAATTTAATTTTGAGTTTCAGTTTTGTGGCTATCCTAGTTTCAGTTTTCATGCAGGATGACATTCTTGTTTAACATGCAAGAAAAGTAAAGTACAGTACATGTAAGTAAATTGCAATAAAGTAAAAGCGTACCTGGAAGGTCTTCCCGTGATTCCAAGCTGCACTTAAAACACATGTCAGAGCATTTAAACATTTCAAGGAAAGCACCTAGGTAAGGCTAAGGAAAGGTTTTGGTTGTCTACCAAAATCCTAATCCTATTGCTAGTCAATTCCTATGACGTCTAGGTTCTTATGTTTTATGGATGATTTTCTCCACCAAAGAACAATTACGTTCAATTGTTCTTCTAAAACATCTCATCATATTGAGGAAGTGCTTAGGACGAGTCCTAAACATCTTTTCAATACTTCTGAGATTATTTTGAGTCCAAATGAATTTCATTGTAGAGGTGAATTAATCATCCAAGAATTTAGTTAAGTTTTGCTTCTTGCTCAGTGAACTTAGACATTTGATTATCCGATGAGTGAAGTGACAATTCACTTGATACTCCATTTAAGAATTATGTGGGTGGAAGCCTTTAGGGCAGGTTAGGCTATTAAGAAACTTAACCATCTTATTTAGATTTAAGTTGGTTTTTTAAGATTGATTCAAATTAATTGTAATATTTTAGTTTAATTATAACTGTCTTATGTTATTTCAATTTGATTGTGTAATTTCAAAAGTTGGCTTAGCTATTTTAAAATTGTCTTAACTTTAATTTTAGTTATATTTAATTTAATTGTGTTGATTTGAAGTTGATTTTAATTTAGTTGCATTAATTTAATTTTGATTTAAAGTTGATTAAACTATTTTAAAATTATTTTAATTTAATTATATTTAATGTAAATTGTTTCTTATTAATTATGTTGTTTTCAAATTATTTTTAATTTAATTAATTATTTTATTTAAAAAATTTTATTAAACTATCTTAGAAATTATTTTAGTTTAGTTATTTAATTTATCTTAGTTTTCATTAATGAGTTATTAAATTAATATTAAGTGGTATTTGATTTTTATCATTAATTAGGGGTTAAGATTAATAAATTAATATCTTTCAATATTAAACCCCTTTACTTAATACATTCTCCTTTAATTAACTTCAAATTTTTAATAATTTAAGAAATTATAACCATTTTGTTTAAGTTGGAAAAGTGATAAATGAGCTTCTACCCTTTAATTCCTCATGTTTCAATCATCTAAGGAGATTAATTAGGATCATTCATTACCCATTACCCATAATTAAGCCTAAATATTGATTAGGCTAAATTTCAATAATTACCATTTATGCCCTTTGGCTTGTTCACTTCATAATTCATTAAATATAACTCAAATGACTTTGAAATTTTTATGTCACCATACACATGGGTCAATTAAAATATCAAAGGAGAAAAGGTGATTTTTCTATTTTTAATTTAATTTTAATATTTATTTTTGTGGAAAATAAGGGTTTTCAATGAAAATTTAATAACATGACCAAGATAAGGTTTCTATCCTTAAGAAAATTATGGAATGTTCCTACTGACCAGAGGACCATTTGGACCAATTTTGGTGATTTTTTGAGTTATATTTTATTTACTATAATTATTTTAATTTTTGGGTTATTAATTAATTATAAAATAATATTAATGTTTAAAAATGGATTTTATATTTTTACTAAGTCCCTCTAACCTCAAGGAGTCCATAGAAACAAATTTTATATATTTTTTTTAATTTTTCTTTGATTTATTAGAATTAATTTGGTGAAAAGGTTGGAAAATTCATTTTTTAATATTAAAAATTGTCTTAAACCTTTAAAATTCAATATCTTAACCTAGGGACTTAGAAAAAATATTTGGTTGGTTCCTAAATGATTAGGGGACCAAATATGACATTTTTATGAATTTTAATATTCTTGTGATTTTTAATTTTTTAATTATTAAAATATTAAAAATATGGTTAAAAATGAAAATTTTTATAAAATTCCAATTTTAATTTTGTTAGACTCCTCTGATATCAGAGAGCCCACAAAACCAATTTAGTGAATTTTTTAAGTGTATTTTGAGTTTTATGAATTTTTTAATTTTAAAAATGATCATACAATTTAAATAATTCATTTAATGGCCTAAATTATTTCCAATTGACTTGAAATTTTTATGTGAGGTTCTCTACTTTCTAAGTGACAGTGGAGAATTGTTTTCAAGTGATTTTAATGTGTGGTTACTCCAAATTAATTAAAGTTCAGTTTTGAGTGTTTAGGCTAATTAGGGTTATTTTTAAGGAATTAAGTTAACCATAATTTTCCTAGGGTCCTCTAGTCCTAAGATACTTCCCATAATTTTCCTAGAATTTTCTAAGCAATATGCTAATTACTGGAATTAAAACATCAACGCAGACACATAAACTTGGAAAATCAATAACTTGCCACAGAGATGGCCTCTGGTCTTGAAAATTCAAGGAATGTTCCCAAGAACAGAGGCTACAAAAGCCCTATGGTCCCATGCCATGGTGAATTATATGCACGAATGGAGAATTGAAATACTTAAAATAGTATTAAATTAATTAAAAATAAAATACTTAACAAAACAACTTAATTCTTTCTGCACATTATTCTCCTCTGTTCACTGAGCAAGAGGGTATTTTTCTTTTATTTTTGTGATTTTTCTATGCAAAGATATGGATTTTTGAAGTTGGCTGAATTAAATAAAAAGGAAAAAACCCTATTTTTCTACTTATCTTGCGCGGCGCCCCATCACATACGGCTAACATGCATTGAAATCGACTCAAATTAGATGATGAATCGCTGAAAGCTCGGGCTAAGGAGAAGTCTCCATACCTTGGTCCAAGAGGTGAAGCCTCGATTAGATGTACTCGGCACGTTCGTTGGGGTCGAAGGAAGCTAGGGATGGAGCCTCTGGTCCTGGTGAAATGTCTAGACCTGATTTCCACCAAGCCCGGTTTCAAAACTTGGCCGATAGTAAGAATGGCTGGCCTGGTGAGGGGGCTTTTGCTGGGGGAACTTCTTCTCTTGGTCTGGTGAAGGTGTAGAGTCAATCAATTTGAAGATTGGCTCACTGTGGTGAAGTGTCCTGGTTTTGGGCTTAAAATTGAGCTCAGAAATTGAGCTCATAGAGGGGGTTTTAGGGCTGGATTTCAGTGGGGATCAACTGCTCTATGTTAGGAGAGGGGTTTGGAATGAATTCGGTAGAGTTTTGGTAAGGTCCAGTGCATCCAACCTTTTGGCCGTGGGGTGGTGGTGTTTAAATAGCCATGGCTGGGGAGCTTATCAGGGCAAGCCAGGGGCTGGGATCAGCTGCTTAGGCAAAGGGAAGAAGAGCCATGGTGTCCACTGGCCATGGGACAGCTCAGCAAGGGAGAATTTGAATTTTTGGCTCACATGGAGCTCTCGACCATGGGGTTTTCCGACGACTGAGAGTCAGGTCACCCTCATGGTCAAGGGAGTCAGAGTTTGGGTTTGGTAAGTTCAATTAGCTTTGGACATGTGTAAAGGAGTTGATTTAAATGGAATGGGGGAGGGCTAATTTTGGGTCCAAATGGGTCCAAGTCATGGATTAGGGTTTGGTGCACCCACCAAGGGGACCTTGGGTGTTGTGGGGGTCAGGTAAGTCAGCTAGCTTAGTGGGGAGAAGTCACCATCTAAGTACATTTAGGTTTAATCAAGATTTAGAAGAGTCATGAAAAAGGTTTAATCACCCTTAAGGGAATCATTAAAGGACTCCCTCCTTTTGCCCAATATGATATGGTGACATGGACACAACTCACATGGCTTGCATGGGGCTTAAGGATGGTTTCATGGCTAGCCTATGGCTTGCCCATGGCTTGCCCATGGCTTGCCCATGGCTTGGCTTAATTTCATTGAAATGGGTTTAAGAAATTTTGACATTTTGATGGAAAATTTTCATGAAGCTTGATTTGGAATAGTTTAATGATGGTTTTTGTAACTTAGGGGTGACTTTGATTAAATGGATGATGGAAACAAATGTCATGTGGGCTTTGGATTGGACATTTGGGCTTTTTAAATTTGAGGAAAATGGGCTTTTAAATGCTTTAAGGAAGTGGGCTTTTATGTTTTAAAATGAGCTTTTGGATGAAAATTTTGTAAACGATTGTGCCAAATAAATGTTGTATATAGTTTAGGGATGTGTCATGAAAATTTTAGAAAAGATTTGGTGTCATGTGGGGTTGAAATGGGTTTAATTTGGACTTCTTTAATAATAGGGTCAAAGTGGGTCAAATTGGGCTAACTTGGGCTAAGGTTGGGCTAATGTTGATTTTGATGTAAAATTAATGTTGTAAAAGGTTTATGGAGGTGTAACAAAAAGTTTTTCAATTTTGTTTGGGTCTTGATTTTGGGATTTGGGCTTGTTTGGGTTTATGATTGATTTAGGCCAATTTAGGAAATTTTGGTTTGGGATAGGCTTGGGTGAAATTTGGGTCAAAATATTGGGTAAATAAAGTTAGAGTTTTGTTTGTGGGGATGTTAGGAAGATTTTAAAACAAATTTGGGGAATATTGGATGACATTTGGGTTGAATTTAGGATGGATTGGGTTAATTGGCCATTTTGGGCCTTAAGGGCCCATTTGGGATTTTTGATCAAATTTGATTAAATTGACAAAATTATGGTATGTGGCAGTTAAACAAAATGAAATTAAGAATATTTGAGATTTTTTGGAATTTTTTTGAGAATTTTTAGAATTTTTGGATTTTTGGGTCAAAAAAGGGCATTTTGGGTATTTGGAGGGTATTGGGGGGGGTATTTTGGAAATTTTGGTATATTTGGCCATGGATGATCAATTTGAGTGGTGGAGAATATTTAGGATTGATTTTGAGCAATTTTGGGTAATTTAGGCAATTTTACAAATTTTGGGCAATTTCAAGGGCATTTGGTAGGTTTGGTGGGTTTAGGGCCCCAGGGGTCAAAAATTTAAATTTGGGGAAAATGAATATTGATTAGGTGTGAGTAGAGTGGAACCATTTTGGTTGAGCCATAAAGCAATGTTAATCCCACAAGAGGCATGAGAGGACTCATTTTAGGCATTCAATATGTTGTTCATAACCCTCTTAGCCAGGGGTTTAGGGGTTGAGGTCCATCCATATGAGTTACCTACATGAGTCAGGAAGCCAAGTTGGGTAAGAATGGTTTTAGGATTTGGAATGTGTGTGAGAGTGTGGTGTGTGCAAGCTGAACCTCACCAAGACCAGACCACCCAGGGTAATTCTAAGGCCAAAGAATCCTATAAGAAACTCATTCTTTAAACCTTCACATATTGGTTTTAACCCTCCAGATGGCCTGAGGGTTTACAATCAAACATGTGGGGTTTGAAGGGAGTTAAGAAGTGTTTGAATTTCTAAGAGGTGGGTTCCATATCTAGTCTTCTAGGATAGTCAAGGAGAAGTTCTATGGCTAGATCTTAAGTACTAAGGAGAGAGATCAGACCTCACCAAAAATGAGGTCAACAGTGATATGCTTGATACTCCCTATATTAGGACTAGTTGTTAACTGACTCATTATCTTATGCCTGGGCTGACCTTTGGCTTTCTATTGTTTGTTATATGTGTTGCTGATCCACTTAAAAATTATCTATTTTTCAGTGTAAATTTCAAGCTCATTTTATGCACATTTTTAATGATATTACACTTTAAAGGAAGGTATTTTGAATATTTTTGTTTTCAATTATAAAAATATGATTTTAGAGAAAATGAAGCAAAAACTATGCAATTTTGAGCCAAAATGAGAAAGGAAGAAAATTCTGACTTGGCACATATCTATATGTCTTTCTATGCTTAATATCTTTTACATTTCTCACATGTTTTTGAAAGAAATTACACTCTTAAGAAAGGTTGTTTTTATGTCTATCTTGTAGGTGAAGATGTTAGGAACACAGCATAACAGAAATGGGGCGAAACAAAGTTGAAACGGAGCCAAACGAAGCCAAACGGTGGAGCTACGCAGAGAGTAGCGCCTAGGCGCCAGAATCGTCCAAAAACGGTTATTGGACGGATTATTGACAACTTTTGGCCATTATATGGTGTTCTAGAAGTTTCTTGGCATTATGCACGCCCAAAATCAGTTATACAATGAATATAGACACTTGGAGTGGTTATTAAACGAAGAGAAGTGTCATTTGAATGAAGGGCTGTGTCCATTGGGCAGAATGAACTGGCGCCTAGGCACCAGAACTTGACGCCTAGGCGCCACAGTTAGTTTCTAAAAGATTCAATGAATGTGGATGAATTTTAAAGAGGTGTTTGAAGCAACCCTTTGTCATTTTCGAAACCCTATAAATATGGATCATTTCTACAGACAAAGGGCCCTCGTTTCAAGTCATTTTGTTTAGAGTGAGCCATTTTAGAGTTAGGTTTAAGTATGAAGATGTAGATTTCTATATCTTATGGAGATATTGGTGAGGGATTTTGAGAGATTTATGTAAGGGGTGTATGAGCGGTGCATAGATTGGCGGGAGAATTTGGTGGAGAGATTTTCCTCTTTCTTTCAGAGGAAAAAACTAAGTATTGTGTTCTTCATTTTCTTAAAATTGTTCTAAACACTTTCTGGTGGATTTTCTTTGATTTAAACAAGGTTTTCTGTTGTGTTTTATTCATGCTTCGTAAGAAATTTTCATTACTATTTTCTTTTAATATGAAGTAGTAGCATTGTTGACCTCAATTTTGGTGACGTCTTTTGCTTCTCTCTTAGTACTTAGGATCTAACCTTAAGATTTTCCTTTGACTAATCCTAGAGGACTAGAAATGGAACCCACCATTTAGAAATCCAAACTACTTCTTGACTCCTTGCAAACCCCACAAGCTTGATTGTAGACCCTTAATCACCTAGAGGGTTGAAATCAAAGGTGGAGGTTTAAAGGATGAGTTCCCTATTGGACTTTTTGGCCTTTGGAATACCCTGGGTGGCCTGGTCTGGTGAGGGTTGACTTGCACATACACTACACTCTCACACACATTCCCAGTCCTAAAACCACACACTCACCTAATTTGACTTTCTGACTCATGTAGGTAATTCATATGGATGGTCCTTAACCCCTGAGCCCCTGGCTAGGAGGGTTAGGAACAACATAGTGAATGCCCCAAATGAGTCCTCTCATGGCTCATATGAGCTTAATATGGCTTCATGGCTCAACCAAAGTGATTCCATTTTACTCAAATTTCATCCATCTTCATTTTTCCAAAATTTCAATTTTTGACCCCGGGGCCCAGGACCCACCAAACCTACCAAATACCCTTGAAATGACCCAAAATTTGCAAAATTACCTAAGTTACCCAAAATTCCTCAAAATCAATCCCAAACACTTCCCACCACTCAAATTGACCATCTTTGGCCAAAAATACCAAAATTTCCAAAAATACCCCTAAAACCCCCTAAAATTACCAAAATACGCTTTTACCCCAAAAATCTAAAAATTCTAAAAATTCCCAGAAAATTCCAGAAAATCCCAAATATTCCCAATTTCATTTTGTTCAACTACATCAAGGGCTAATTTTTCCAATTTACCCCACTCTTACCAAAACCCCCAATTTGGCCCATTTTAAACCCAAGTGAACCCAATGTCAAACCAAACCATCCCAATTGGCCTCAAATTTGGTCCAATTCAATTTTAAACTTCAATTAAATATCCCCAATATCAATTTAGACCAAATCCAAGTCCAATTTGATTGAAATTTGAGCCCAACTTCAATTTGAGGCCTAAGGCCCAATTTTGGCCCATGACCTAAACCTAGCTCAAACCCATCCAATTCAACTCCAATTGACCCCAAATCTTTTCTAAAGCCTTCCTAAAACTCCCATGAAAAAAACAATAACTTGATTTGCCCAAAATTTGAACCTAAGCTCCACCTAAACCTAACCCAAAACCAAAATCCCTTAAATTGACCTAAGCCCAAACCTAACCCAAATGGGCCGAAATCCCAAAATTAGAGCCCAACCAAAGTTGAAAACTCTTTGTGACATTCCCATAAACATTTCTCAACATTAATTTTACATCAAATCCAACTTTAGCCCAACCTTAGCCCAAGCTAGCCCAATTTGACCTACTTTGGCCTCTTTAACTAAAAAGCCCAAATTCAACCCAATTATACTCCAAATCACACCAAATTGATTCCAAACCATTCATGAAACATCCCTAAACCAATTGCAACATTTATTTGACATGATCCTTAACAAAATTTTCATCCAAAATCCCATCCTAAAATCCAAAAGCCCACTTCCTTAAACCACTTTAAAAGTCCATCCAAAATCATTTCAAAAAGCCCAAAATCAATCCAAAGCCCACATGACAAATTATTCTCATCATACCTTTAATTGAAATCATCCCTAAGTCCTAAATCAATAATCAAGCCATTCCAAATCAAGCCACATGCCAAATTACCCCCTAAATTCCAAAAATTTCTAAAACCCTTTTTCATGAAATAAGCCAACCTTTTCCAAGCCAAATGTGAGCCATTTACAAGTCATATGAAGCCATGAAAATCTTGACACCTCACCATGTCATTTATGGCAAATGGAGGGGCCCCTTTATTAAGCCTTCCTTAAGCCTTTTTAACCTCATCCATGATACACACTAAACCATGCTTAGCCACCTCACCATGGATGGAGACTTCTCCACTCCAATTCAGCTGAGCCATATGATTCCCTTCAGCCCAAATCAGGCCTTGGTAGGTGCACCAAACCCAAATCCATGCCTTTGACCAAACCAAGCCCAAAATGATCCCTTCCCCCTTCCACTTTGATTCAAATCCTTTACACATTTCAAAGTCAATTGTTGGCACCAAACTCAAGCACTGACCTCCCTGACCCTGAGGGTGACCCATGCCTGGCCGGCCAGCCACCACAGCCGCCGGAAACCACCAGACCGAGAGGCTTGATTTGAATCAAAAATTCAATTTGAACTTGTTGAGTTGCCCCATGCCAAATGGCCATTGCAGCTATTCTTCCCTTGGCCAGAGCAGTTGATCCAAGCCATTAAACCCCCTGGGAGGCCCTCCAGCCACCTCTATTTAAACCCACTCACCTCTCGGCCAAACAAGATGATGAACCAGACCTTAAGGAAACTGCGCAAAATTGCTCCGGGACCTTCTCTAACCCGGAGCGAGTTGATCCCCGGTGTTCCTTTGCCCTAATCCCCATTGACAGAGCTCAATTTCTGAGTTGAAAATCCACCCAAAAAACAGGACACTCCACCACAGTGAGCCAATCTCCAAATTGATTGGTCCTACACCTTCACCAGACTAAGAGAAGAAGTTCCCCAGCAAAAGCCCCCACACCAGGCCAGCCATTGCTTCCAGCCTCCAAGCTTTGTGTTCAGGCTTGGTCACTTTCACACCTAGACATCCCCCAGAGCCAGAGACTTCATCTGGAGCTTGCCTGGACCCAATCGAAGGTGACACAACTCTCAGATCGAAGCTTCACTTCTCTGAGCAATGTTATGAACTCACTCTTCCTTTCGAGCTTCCAGTGATTCTCCATTTTGTTTAAGTTAATTTCATAGCCTATAAACTGTATGGATGTGTTCGTCTCTTCAAGACAAATCCATAGAGCATAAGAACACAAAAATCCATTGAGAATTGAGTAAGATCTTAGGGTTTTAGTGTGGACGGTCACGGGTGCACACCAGTTGTAGACGATGACCAGGAGCCGTTGGATCGCGCGTGTATCGAGCGGACGGTCGAGATCAAGCCAGACAGTGCAATGGTACGTGAACCGCGGGCCCCTGGAGAGCTGAGTCAGATGGCAGCGTCGAATGGGAGCGCGACACGTAGGGGCTTTGGAGCTGCGGAGGTTGACGCGGCGCCGCGTGGATAAGTAGATAAATAGGGTATTTTTGAATTGTTTAAATGCCCTGAACTTCAAAAATTCATATCTTTGCATAAAAAAATCACAAAAATAAAATAAAAATACCCTCTTGCTCAGTGAACAGAGGAGAATAATGTGGAAAAGAAATCAAGTTAATTGGATAAGCATTTTATTTTTAATAATTTATTTACTGTTTTCAGTATTTTAATACTTCATTTACATAGGGAATTCACCATGGCATGAGACCATAGGGCTTTTGAAGCCTCCGATCTTGGAAACATTTCTTGAATTTTTCAAGGTCAGAGGCTATCTCTGTGGAAAGTTATTGATTTTTCAAGTTTATTTAACTGTTTTAGGTATTTTAATTCTAATAATTAGCATATTGTGAAATAAATTCTAGAAAAATTTGGTGATGTTCCTTAAGACCAGAGAACCCTCTGAAAAATATATTTTGAGTTAATTCATTCATAATAACCTTATTTGGCCTAAACCCCTAAAATGGAATTTGAATTAATTAGGGTTAACCACACATCAAATTGACTTGAAAACAATTCTCCACTGATCTTTAGGATCAAAGAGGCCACAGATAAAAATTTGAAGTCAATTGGAAATGTTTTACCCCACTAAATGGGTTAATTAAGCCACGTAATCAAAATTAAACTTTAAAAATTCATAACTCCAAAAATACATTTCAAAAATTCACCAAATTGATTTTGGGACTTCACTGATATCAAAGGAGTCTAAGAAAAATAAAATTGGAATTTTCTAAAAATTTTCTTTTTTAAGCATATTTTAATGTTTTAATAATTAAAAAAATAATAAAAATCACAAAAATATTAAAAATTATAAAAATGTCACATTTTGACTCCTAATCACTTAGGAACAAACCAAATATTTTTTCTAAGTCCCTAGGATAAGATATTGAATTTTAAAGGCTTAATGTAATTTTTAATATTAAAATGTATTTTTCAACCTTTTCACTAAATTAATTCCAATAAATCAAAGAAAAATCATAAAAACATAAAATTTGTTTCTATGACTTTCTTGATGTTAGAGAGATTTTTGAAAAATATAAAATCCATTTTTCAACTCTTATTTTATTTTTAAATTAATTAATACTCTAAAACTCAAAATAATTATAATAAATAAAATATAATTCAAAAAATCACAAAAATTAGTTCAAGTGGTCCTCTGGTTATTAGGAACATCTCATAATTTTCTTAAGGAGAGAAACCTTTCCTTGGTCATGTTGTTGAATTTTCTTTGAAAAACCCTTATTTTCCATTAAAAATAATTATATAAATAAATTAAATTCAGAAAAATCACATTTTCTCCTCTAATGTCTTAATTGATATGTGAGTGAGGTGACATAAAAATTTCAAATCCATTTGAGCTCAATTTAGTGAGTTATGAAATTAATAAGCTTAAAAGGGCATAAAGGTAATTAAAAATTTTAACCATTAATTAAAACTTTAGGTTTAATCAAAATGTGGGGGTAAAATATTTGATTTTAATTTTCTCTTGGATGATTGAAACTTAGGGAAATTAAGGGGTAGGAACCCATTAAACACTTTGAAAATATCAAAAATGAAACTTTAAATTTGTATCATTAAAATAGGGATATTATTAAGAGGATGTTTATTCTTTAATTTAAAAATCTCTAAATGAGTCACTTTAACAATATTTAATACTGAATTAAAAATTAAAATAATAATCTAAGTCAATAATTAAAACTAAAATTAAAACAAATTAAATTAAAATCAAATTAAAATTAAAGTTAAACTAAAACTAAAGTTAAAATTAAAATTAAAATTAAAATCAAAATTTAAATCAAATTAAATACAATTAAATTAAAATTAAATTCAATTAAAATTAAATTAAATGAAAATTAAATTAAATTAAATTAAATTAAATTAAATTAAAATTAAATTAAATTAAAATTAAATTGAATTAAAAACTAAAATTAAAATTAAATTAAATTAAAAATAAAATTAAATAAAATAAAATTAAATTAAATTCAAATTGAATTAAATTAAATTAAAATCATCTAACAACAAACTTAAATGAAATCATTAAGAATTAAATTTAAAATAATTTGAACACTATTCGAAACTTAAAATTATTAATTAAAACCTCATAATTAACTAAATTAAAAATGATTAAAATTCTCGATAAACCAACTTGCCCTTAAAGGCTTTAATTGTTATAACTCTTAAATAAAGTATTGAGTGAGATGTCACTTCATTCATTAGGTAGTCAAATGCCTAAGTCCACTGAGCAAGAAACAAAACAAAAATACAAATCCTCGGATGATTAATTCATTCGTGCAATAAAAAAATTCATTTGGACTCAAAATAATCCCATAAATACTGAAAAGATGTTTAGGATTCGTCCTAAGCACTTCCTCAATATAACGGGATGTTTTAGAAGAACAATTGAATTTAATTGTACTTTCAAAACACAATAACCTAGACGTCATAGGAGATGACTAGTTATAGGATTAGGATTCTGGTAGGTAACCAAAACCCTTTCCCTTAGCTTTACTTAGGTTGAAATATTTAAATGCTCTAACATGTGTTTTAAGTGCAGCTTGGGATGACGGGAAGACCCTCAGGGTACGCTTTTATTTAATTGCGATTTATGTTATTGCAATTTATTTCATCTATTATACTTTACTTTTTCTTGCATGTTAAACAAGACTGTTGCATGAAAACCAAAACCTTTAGGATAGTCCCTGAACCGAAACCAAAACAAAATTAAAAGTCATTGCAAGATAAAATTCACCGCCACAACATTCAAAATATAAAACAACTCAAAATTTAATCACAAACAAAACAACAAAACCACAACTTTAACTAAATTAAAAAGTCTCGTTGAATGATCGGGAATACCTCGGATGATGTAACCCACGTGTTGCTAACGGGATTTCCCACGGTCTAAATGAAAGTGTGGAACTCATTCAGTTGAGTTTAGCAAATTCATCTAAACTAAGTGAATTCAATGAAAATAACGGTGCCGGGATGACGGAACCGTGGGATCTTAATCGGTTATGTTTAAACAACTTTAAGATTTGTTTAACTAAAATATAAAAAAACACTTGGATTTTAAGATTTTCACTAAACCAAAACACTTCTCTCATCTCCTGATTTATGACTTCTAAAACTAAACCTCTGCAACAACAAGGAGCTCGGAGCATGGTGGGCAGCTCGGCCATCATCATCAGCAAAACTCAGATCTACTTCAACGAAACCTTTTCTTGGAATTAAATAACAAAGCCATAGGATTTCGAGGTAGTTTGCCTAGTGCAACATAAATCCTCAGCTTTTCGTTATGCATTTGCATAATCATGTTATGCGAAATTAAGCCCTAGCCGATCTTAGGACTCGAGGTAGTCGCTTGATACGACATAAACCCTCACATCTTCGAAGTTTGTTTGCATGATTATATCATACGAAGCATAAGTCCTAATTAATTAAAATTGGCGGGATTGCAACATTAAATGAATTCTCGAATTGAAACCAAACAATAGGATAGTTTGGGAAGTTGCCAAGATTCTTCTTGGATCCTCAGCTTCTCTTACTTCTCTTCCTTTGGACTCTAAAAATAACTGTTCCAAATTTGATCCATTCCCTATTAAAATCTCCAAAATTCAATCCTTTGAAAACCTTAAACTTTGAAATTCTTGAGAGCAAAACCACTGATCATTATCGAGAGTTTTTTTAAATGATTCCCATCATTTAAGATGTAATTAACTATAGGGGCTTGCCCTTATAGAGAACTTTAAGAACCCAAGTAATATAAACCCTGCTTAATTCTTTTATATTAAGCAGGGGAACTTGTCGGCTTATAAAATTGGTTAGTAGACCAAACGGATGTCACAAATCTTCTAGTTTATTTAATCGAGCCCCATCATTAAGCAGTGTGTCTATTCTTCGAGATAAATACACGGTTTGTGGTGTGGTGCTCGTTTATATAAACTATTTGGGATGTGAGATCAGTTTGATTTCATATCTTAAGAATTTCAAACTTAAAATTATTTTTAAAATCAAATACTACTTTCTAAATTATATATATATATTTAAATTAAATTTAAAATTTAAAATTCGCCGACAATTTCTGTAGGCGACACCTTTTCAAAAATATAACACACAACCTAAAAATATGCCGACAACTTCTGGCGACTCCGCTGGGGAATAGTTCCTCTCTCCATTTTGATCAAATGGTTTTGCTTTCATAAATCGGTGGTGAGTCCATATCCCTAGTGGACCAAAACTACCATTCTTCGTTGGAATACCCCGTTCATTTACGTCTTGAACGAGTATAGCCGACTCCTCTCGGATTTAGGAGCCACTTGTTTAGACACCCCTAAAGGGAGAGGTTACGAGATCCTTTTACCTCTTTTCGAGGTGGGGTGGACCCCGATAGGAGTTAGTTTAGGAGCGGTCCTTCGAGTCGAGAAGTCTTGCATAAGACTTTCTCTTCCTTTCCAATTCTAAATCGGGCCCTTTACCTTTTCTATAACCTTTTTCCTTTAATCGTTTTGTTTCTAACAAACGAACCTTCTAATAAACAATCTCTTTTAAAAAAAAATTTATTACAAATACACTAAGATAAACAAAAATGTGTTCGGACTCTTTCTTTCTCGTCCTAAACTTTACGACAAAAGGAAGCATAATTCGGGACTGACATTCGGAATCTGTCCTGCAGAAAAAGACTGCCCCAAAGTTAATCTGTTCCTTCACCGATGGAATGGACTTCACCGTTTACGAGGATGAGCTGCCGACGATGGAATCATCCGTTTTGGACGAGGATTCGACAACACGGATATCAAGTTCGGCGGCGTCACTCTCTTCGCACTAATGGACAAAGTGCCGAAGCGAAGAGCCGTGATTGAGTTGACCTGAAATCGACTCGAGAATTCCCTCCCTGCAAAGGGTTCCGAGTGAAAGAGTACTCTTGTTCGTAGGAGGAGCTGTTATCTCTATCCCCAGCGGTCTAGTCATCTACGCACCTACCCCGACTTATGCAGGCGAAGGGGAAGGAAATCCAAGTACGTGATGAGCACGTCACAGTGGAGGGTACGGATTTCATTCTGATACCATCATTTTTAAGATTGGGTCTGGTTCGAGAGTTGCACCCCTAACTCGGACTCGAAAGAAGAAATAGAAGCGAGAAAGATCACCAAGAAAGCCGGAAGCTGCTGAAGTTGCTTTTCTAGAAGAAATTCTGAAGAAGAGAAGAAGCTGCACTGAGTATATACCTGCGTTGGAAGGGAGCGAGGTTTCACCCTCTCTGCCGCATCGGATGAAGAGGATGTCCGTAGGATCGCCGTTGCATTACCCGACACTGCGTACTACATCGATTACGAAAGGAAAAGGGATAAGACTACGCCATTTGCCCGACTGCAAGCTGTGATAGAAAGATTGGCAAAGAAAGAAAGATGCCCTGTGTTAGAAATCTTAAGAAGAATAGGACGGGTGCCAGCTAAATCCCACCTCGGACCGCGAATAGAGCCTGTTGTTGCTGCAGAGAAACCAAAGAAGAAGATAAAAGCCAGTTGACCCATTGTTGTATCGGGTCTACAAATTAGGGAGGATACCACCTTCTAGCATATAGCCGACAGACCATCCGGTCCTAGGCTTCGGCTGACGAAGGATGGTATGGCGACCTACTACTGGTCGGTTAAGACCAAAACAATGTCCTGAGAAGAAAAGTCTCATCAGGAGACTAGAATCAGAAGGAAGTGCTACTGCGATAAAGGAAACCCCCGAAAAAGAAATTCAACAACTGTCGCATGACAACTGCGAGACCGTGCGGAAAGGGCCACTAGAGGATGCCATGGACAAATTAAGGACCGACATCCGACGGTTAGTAAAAGAAAGAGAAGAAGAACTAGGAGATGAAGTTAACTCATCAGAGTTCATGGATGAGGAGTATGCTGAGATCAACATGGTTGAGACACAAGCATCGTCGGCTTCGCGAGGTCCTCGGCAAGCTGCAGAAGAGATGAGCCGGAAGTGTTGAGAGCACGACTTCGGGAAAGAGATGATACAATTTCCCGGATGGCAAAGAGGATGGAAGAGATGGGCTGCTGCCTTAGCCACTCTCCGAGTCAGGTACAACCTCAGAAAGAATCACCCCCAGAAATTATCCATATTGCAGATGGAGGAAAAGAGATCACATCCGTCAACGGAGACGAAGAACCAAGAAAGATCCTACACAAAGCATGATTCCCGAAAAGGACATTAAAAACATGGTAGAACAACAGGTGTGAGAAGCTTTAGCACAATCCAAGAGTGGAGCATCTATTCAGACGGGTAGACCTTACCCCGAAGAGTTCGATGCAGTCCGATACACGAAAGGCTTCGTACCACCTCTGTTCAAGACTTTTGATGGAACAGGAAACCCTCGGCAGCATGTCGCACATTTTCGTGCTAGTTGCTGCAATGTCGGTGGGAGCAACGCTTTACTCTTCCGCCAGTTCATCAGCAGTTTGTCAGGGATTTCCTTTGACTGGTACGCAGAATTGCCGAACAGTTTAGTAAAGACCATTTCAGAACTGAAGAATCTCTTTGTTAAACGATTTGCCGGGGCTCAGCACCACATCACTATCAGTGATCTAGTGGTGGAGCAACAGAAGCCGAACGAGACTTTAGTGGATTACATACTTCGATGGAGAAACTTAAGCATGAAGTGTGAACCACGGCTTCAAGAACAACATGCGATCGGCATCTTACTTAAAAGTATCCATGGCCGATAGCACTCCTCCTTAAAGGATTTACAATCAAGACTTTCGAGAAGTTGCTTAGCAAGGCCGGGAGCTTACAAGAAGAGGCAAAACAATTAAGTTTCGTGGACAAGAATGATAAGCAGAAGCCTGTGAAAACATTCGAGAAGAAATCTGGAATCGTCGCGGCAGTAGATAAGAGCGAGCGGCCGATGCGGATACAGCGGAGCGGCCGCAGACCTAGTTATCGACCACCGCGACGCACATACCAACAACCACCTTAGCGAGGGCTATCGGCAACCTCGGCGGGGTTATCGACGACCTCGTCCGAGCTATCGGTCGCCTCGGCATTATGAACAACCGCCTAGTTCGTCGCGTACTTTAAGAGAACTTCTAAATAGAGAATATCCATTTAAAAGCGAAGTAGTAGTGAAGATGTTCCGCGAGCTTAATGAAGACACCGAATTTTCGAGTTGCCCGAGCCTAAGAAGCTGGAGGAAGTCGATAAGAAAGATCATCGAACTATTGCCCTTACCATCGAGATGCTCGGACACAAGATAGAGGATTGCATCACTTTCAAGAGTTGGCTTGATGACAATCTCCGTAAAGGGAACATAACGATCTCAAAGGAATACATGAAGGAACCCCAGAAAGGAGGTTCCGTCAATGTTATTTCAACGGATCCCATTGTTCTGATAAACCCGTACACGACTGATGATGGATGGAGTACTATCTGGACAAAATCATCAAAGAAAATTTTGGATCACATCCAGGCTGCTTCGGTACGTGCTTCAACTTAGATTTTGTAACCTGTCGAGCCGGCACTATCACTTGCAATTGAAGAACCGCCCCAGAAAGAAGATCGTGGAAGAAAAGAAGACCGAGGCTCCGAAGGGTAGACTAGGGGCTGCTTATCCTAGGATGGTTGTTTCCGATTCGGGGGAGAAATCCCTCGAACTCCGACTACTGTATGATTATTTGCTCGCTCCGGCGGGATCTTATAATGATAAGGGTTATGGCGTTGGCTACATTTTAACTGTTTCTAACGATTACGTAACTGACGACAACTGGGTTAATCCGGATCTCGATTCCAATACAAATAACGATTCTCAAATCATACACAACCTCGACGACCACGACGAAGAAGATGTTCACAAAGGAGGCTACGAAAGCTCGACAAGCGACGAGTCCATTTATGAATTCGAGGAGCTACGATCACGATAGAATTAGAACCATCGGACACGAAGTAACCCGGAAGAGCTGCGGTTCTAATTCGAGAGGATACACCGACAGATTCGACACCAAATTCAGAAGAAATAACTAAAGTACATTTAAGAAGTAGAAAAGTTCTACCTCCGAGAATGGGTCCAAAGGATAAAGGAAAGCAGATGGTTGCTCAGGAAGAGCCAACCCCAGCGGAAGGAATTGCCGGGTCGGGGAAGAAATCGAGGAACATGGTAATAAAGTGGACTACGATGTGCTAGCCCATCTTAGGAAGCTACCGACGAAACTAAGCATATACGACGCTCTGATCCTGTCAAAGGAAATGAGAGAAGCTCTGATCAAGGCTCTACTTGATCCAGAGATTTGTTTAGCTCAGATGGTCGGTAATTCCTTCGATGAGGTTTGCTCGTTAAAAGAACAACGAGGAGTTACCTTCACGGACAATGATCTATTTCTGCGAACAGCAGATCACAACCGACCATTATACATTTAAGTCACTATTGGAAAGTTTACGCTCTCCAGAGTGTTAGTTGATCCGGGAGCATCGATCAACATAATGAATCTTCGGACGCTAGCATATTTGGAAATTGATGCTTGCGAGTTTGAAGCAGACAAGATAATACTAAGAGGCTTCAATTAAAAAGGAGAAAGAGCTCTTGGATCGATAACACTACTAATGAAGACCGGTGATTTAGCAAAGACAACCGCAAAATTCCACATAATTGATTCTGAGACATCGTTCGACGCTCTGCTTGGGTCGGCCATGGATCCATGAAAACCGAATGGTACCGTCGTCTCTGCACCAGTGCATAAAGTATTATGATGGAGGATAACAGTGTATCAAAGGTGACTTGCAACCATTCTCCGTGCATGAAATTGGAATCCATGAAGATGCGGCCTACTACGCGCCTCCGAAGAAAACAATCTTTTCCAGAAATACCATACCAAATGAAGCAAAAGAAATTTGAGACAATGAAGAACTTGAAGTTCTAGTCCAACAGTTACTCAACACTCCCTTACGGCGAGATGGTGAAGATTTCTCCAGAACTCACACCCGAGGTCGAGGCCGGGGACGAGGACGTGGAAGAAATGTTGGAACAGTTGGACAGAAGAAACCGGTCATCGACGTTGATTGGGAGAACACTTCCGAAGAAGAAAAAGAAATCAAGAAAGAAGCAGCGACAATAAGTCAAAAGAAACCCCAGTTCAAGATCTCCCTCGAATATGAAAAAAATGAAGAATATAAATCAATGTACGAGAAGATTAACCATTATGTGCATACTATGACCCTGACCCCGATCCATTCTAATAAGATCGAGGGTATGTTGATCAAGGAGGTGCATGATGGTGGTACTAAGACAATCAAGTTTTACCGTGGTACTTCTTCTTCCAAAACTGAAAGTGATGTACAATTTGAAGATGTTACTTCTTCCGAATTAATGGAATTAACTTTTGAGTGGTACTCTCCCTGTGTTCAAAATTTAATTCAACGTGGTGTCTTACCTCGACAATGGACAAAAGGTCAATCACAACATTTTGAAAGATTATGGAATAATGCCGGTCGGCCTCCCAATTCAAAACATGGTCTCAGATTCGGCACAGTAGGGTCTGTTGAAGATACGGGATTTTGCTTGGTTGTCACTTGCGAGCCTAATGAAAACTGTTTGGAAGCTTCAGAAGACCTCGAAGATCTATCAATCGGCGATGCTCCACCAGAATTCAAAGAAGAAATCAAATCTAAAATAGACGAGTTAACGGAAGTTAACTTAGGTACTAGCGAAGAGCCTAGGCCTACCTTTGTTAGCTCCTTACTCAATAAAGAAGATTCTGAAGAGATAATCAAGTTACTAATGGAATTTAAGGACTGTTTTGCTTAGAGTTATGAGGAAATGCCAGGATTAGCTCCAGAAGTCGCAGTTCACAGATTAGGAGTGGATCCTACTTCCGTTCCAGTCAGACAAGCCCCGAGAAGAATGCGTCGAAATTGAGCAACAAGAAATAGCCGAAGTTAAGAAGCTAATAGACGCTAAATTTATCCGTGAAGAACAATACCCTACTTGGTTAGCTAATGTGGTACCAGTTAGAAAGAAGAATGGTCAGATCAGAATTTGTGTGGATTTCAGAGATTTGAATAAAGCATGCTCGAAGGATGAATTTCCACTACCAATCCCAGAACTGATGATAGACATTGCTTCAACACATGAAATCTTTTCTTTCATGGATGGATCGTCGGGATACAACCAGATAAAGATGGCACCAGAAGATGAAAAGCTTACAGCCTTCAGAACGCCAATCGGAATATACTGCTACACAATGATGTCGTTTGGATTAAAGAACGCAGAAGCAACTTATCAAAGAGCAATGACAAGAATTTTTGATGATCTCATTCACAACCAAGTTGAGTGCTACGTGGATGATGTGGTCATCAAAAGCAAACTGAAGGAAAATCACCTGTATGATTTGAGAATTGTTTTCGAGCGACTAAGATGATATAACCTTAAGATGAATCCCTTAAAATGCGCCTTCGGCGTCACCTCCGGGAAATTCTTAGGATTTGTTGTCCGACATCGCGGGATTGAAATCGATCCGGAGAAGATTAAAGCTATCTTAGAAATGCCACCTCCTAAAACCTTGAAACAACTACGATCCTTTCAAGGAAAGTTGGCATATCTTCGACGCTTTATATCGAATTTGTCAAGAAGGTGTCAGCCTTTTTCTGCTTTGGTTAAGAAGGATGCCAAGTTTACTTAGGACTCCAAATGTCAACATGCCTTCGATGACATCAAACAATATTTAATGACACCTCCTGTCTTAGCAGCCCCAGTCTCGGGTAGACCGTTGATACTTTATACCGTGGCTTTAGACGACTCCCTTGGAGCCCTGCTAGCCCAGGTCAAAGACGAGGGAAAAGAAAATGCTCTCTACTAGTTAAGCCGTCGTCTAATTCCGACGGAAGTAAAGTATCCTCCGATTGAGAAGCATTATTTGGCCACGATCTTCGCCGCTCAAAAGCTCGGGCATTACATGCTTTCTCATAAGGTCGACCTTATTTCGAGAGTTAATCCGTTGCAATACTTGATGACCCGACCGATGCTTTCTGGCAAACTTGCCAGGTGGTCGATGATACTATTGCAATTCGACATAACTTTTGTTCCTCTTCGCGCCGTAAAGGGACAAGTCCTAGCAGACTTCCTCATAGCACACCCTTTGCCGGCGGATTCGCCTCTCGACGACGATTTGCCTGACGAGCAGATAATGAGCCTAGAAGACCCTGATGACCAACATTGGGAATTATACTTTGACGGTGCGTCCTCAGCACAGAAGAATAAAGAATTGCAAATGATAGTGCATGGTAAGGCAGGAATCGGACTAATCTTTATAACACCGGAGTGGGGGATGTTAAAATACTTCTACCACTTAATAGAGTCGTGTACAAACAACGAGGAAGAATACGAAGCCCTTATAACCGGACTGGAATTAACCATTCAGATGGGAATAACGGACATAAAAATCTACGGAGATTCTCAGTTGATCATTCAACAGGTCGCCGGACAGTACAAAAATTTAAAGCCAAGACTCGAGCAGTATTTTCAGTATGCCATGAAATTGTTAGAACAGATTCCAAACGTAACAATCTACAAGATTCCTAGAAGAGAAAATGCTCTCGCCGATGCGCTAGCCCGCCTTGCAAAGGAATTTTCCTGCTTGCAGGATGAGTCAGTTGAAGTGTCAGTTCAGGAACGTCAGGTTATATCACAGCTCGACATGGATACAATACACAAATCAGAAAGAGCGGAAGAAACAATTGCAGCAGTGACAGAAAATACAGAAGATTGGCGGCAGCCACTAATAGACTATTTGCAAACAGGAAACTTATCGGACAATAATTCGTTAGCCCATCAAATCAAGAAAATAACTCTGTCTTACGCATTAATTAACAATACGTTATACAGAAGGTCTTTTGACGAGATGTGGCTAAGATGCCTGAGCGGGTCCGAGGCTGGTGAAATCGTTAAAGAAGTACATTCGGGACTTTGTGGCGCTCATCGGTCGGGTACGAAAATGAAAATGAAGATTAAAAGACTAGGGTATTATCGGCCTCAATGATGACCGACTGTATGAGAGTTGCCAAAAGTTGTCACCAGTGCCAAGTGCACGGAGTGGTTCTACATCAACCTCCAAATGTGCTACATCCGACAATTTTGTCATGACCATTTGAGTGTTGGGGCACAGATATAGTGGGTCCTATAGAACCACCTTCTTCAAGAGGACATCGCTTCATTCTTGCAGCTACAGACTACTTTTCTAAATGGGCAGAAGCTATACCACTCAGATAAGTAAAGGCACACCACGTGCTACAGTTCTTCAAGAACCAAGTCGTCTGCCATTTTGGGGTACTGCGCAGGATCATTTCAGATAATGGGTATGCATTCAAAAGTACAAAGATCAACAATTTTGTCAGAAGACACAGGATCGATTGGCGATACTCAACAATGTACTACCCAAGAGCGAACGGCTTGGCTGAGGCTTTTAATAAAACTCTCATTCAAATATTAAAGAAAACTTTGGACTACAACAAGAGAAATTGACACGAGAAGTTGTTAGAAGCCTTATAGGCATACATGACGACTTTTAGAACTCCTACTCAGTCTACGCCTTACGTCTTAGTGTACGGGTCCAAGGCCGTTCTACCCTTAGAGGTTCAGATGCCATCTCTCAGAATTGCAGTTGCAACAAGATCACTACAGAAGAAAATGCCGGACTCACGGCTGGAAGAATTGGAAAGCTCGTAAGGAAAAGACTTTCCGCACGGCGGAGTTGGAGGCTGTATCAAACCAAGATGATCCAGGCCCATGATAAACTGGTCCGCCCAAGAACTTTCAAAGTCGGTGACTTAGTTCTTGTTTTTAGAAGACCTATTCTTGCACATCGCAAGATAGGTGGTAAATTTGAACCAACATGGGAAGGGTCGTTTGTGGTCGAGATAGTCTACCCAGGAGGTTCCTACCAACTGGTGAATTGCCGTGGAGAACGACTCATGCTTCCAATCAATGGACAGTATTTAAAGAAGTATTACGCAACCTGATGTTTCGAAGGGTAGTCTCCAAAATAGAATCTTATCCCTAGAAACACGGGTGAAGTAATCCCTTTGTGATAGGGTCCGAACCCAAAACAAAATAAAATGGATAATAAAAAAAATCTCATCAACAAAAATGTTAAAAAGAAAACATGGGAAATCGTAATAAAAAATGTCAATCTTTCCTTTTAAATCCATTCATTCCTGATATTTTCTCATCTCTTCCTACTTCCTTTAAATTTAAAAGAAGTGAATAAGAATTTTTTAAGTGTTTTTCTTATTGTTCTTATTCTTAGTACAGCCCCTGATCTTTTCCTTGTTTTTTCACAGGGAAATGTCGAACGGGCGGTTGGTTCTAAACTTTAGAAATGGTGTGAGCCTATCACTTGATGAAAAGAGGGTGAGGGATGAAGCAGTGATAGAGATTGACTCAGACTTCACACCAGCCGGCTTACAATACAAAGAAAATGATTGGATCCCAGTTGATCGAGAAGAACTTCACAACCAGACAGTGATGAAAATGAGTGGCCCGAGCCACCAATCCAGCAGTAAGAAAAGAAAAACAAACGCCACGCATGCAACCGAAGAAGATAAGAAAGTTAAGTCCGTGGTTGCCACAACAGAGAGTAGGCTTTTCAGCGCCGCGCCCACAGAAATTCAAGGGGTAAGGAGAGCTACTCTCACTGCTACCCAACGAAGAAATAACAATCGTCGCATTCGCAAAATGCTGACCAAGTTAGCAGAAGATCAAAATGAACAGACAGTGGATACTGTCAGTGCAAATGCTCCAAGGAGACCGGTTTGTCAGGAACCAGAAAGAAGAAAGTCAACTCCAAGAAGGTCGGAACAAATAAAAGAAATACCAAGAAAAGCAGAAATAGATTCGGTACCTCGATGCCAAGCATATGTACCAGATTCAAAGAGTCTTGTTGCGAAAGCGACCCCGGAGGATGTCCCTACGGAGACTATCCCCGAGGAGTCGAGACATGCAGAAGAGCGTGCTGGGGTTGAGCCATACATCCAGCAGTATGTTACTAGACACCGAGGACTTCAGATAATCCCGGAATACGAGCTGGAGAAAATGCAGCTAGTCGAGAAGAAAACCTTTGAGTACTTTGAAAGAATTGGAAACAAGAGGGTCAACTTCTTGGAAGGCCTCAAGCTACATACAGATGTTTTCTCAGACTATGAGCAACAAAAAATTGTAGACTGCATCCTTGAATTGCAGAAAATGGGTCGAGCTAGCCGCTTGAGAGAAAAGACATATTCAGAACCCCGAAGATGGATGCCGAGAAAGGGAAGAGTTACAATCCAATGCGGATGTTGCTACAATTTTGCCACAGACAGAAAATGAAATCCACCAGGGATACTCCGTCGTGGTGAGGTGGATCTAATGCCAAGAGTCATCAAGAGAATGGTGAAAAGGATGATAACATGGAGGGTACTGCCTGCAGATTGCATACCCAACAGCTGCATTGTCAACATCTACAAGGAAGGCGGCGCATACTTGCCGCATATAGACCATCATGACTTTGTTAGACCATTACGCACGATGTCATTTCTCGACCGAGTGCAACATCATGTTCGAATCGACCTGCGGATTGCGAGCCCGGTGAGTTCCGAGGGCCGGTGGAGATACCACTACCGGTAGGTTCCGTCCTGGTGTTAAAAAGAAACAGAGCAGACGTTGCGAAGCATTGCATTCCAGGAGTGTCTGTGGAGCGGATATCAGTTACTTTTAGAAGAATGGACGATAGAAAAATGCCTTACCACTTTCAACCAGATCCAGAATTGGAGAGTCTCCGGCCCTACGAGCTGTGAGTTACATGGGAAATAGCACACCTCCAATGCACATCCATGCGGCACTCCTGCTCAGGATGGCTTCGAAGGTGATGTTATTGCCCATGTTTCTTACTATTCAGACATGGATTTTTCACAGACACTTTTGTATGAATTAACAAGAAACTTACACAGTCCGTTTTGGATTTACATGGATTGTATGAAACATTAAATTTCTGAGGAAAATGTCATCATGACTAGATCAAGTTGTATGATGTACTTTCAGCAAGTTGGAATGAAAACGACTACGTCATATTTTGCCTTCACCTCTTTTTGTGCAAATTGATTGGGAAACGCCATTAGAGTTAAATGAACTTTAAACGAAGAACAGAAGAGAAAATAAAATAAATGAAAATTTTTCTTAAAAATCTAAATATTAAAATGAACTTCAAATTCACATGAACACTAAAAAAAACAACACAAAAATAAAAAAATGAGATCGTGAAAGGACAAACAAAATGAATCTAAATCTCAAATTGGATTCTGATCTGAAATCTCTGAATCGAACCTTTCAGTTCTTTCCTCAATTGAAATCTGTTTGAAACTCTTTTGAAATTTAAATATTTTCCTCGACTTATTGCTAAGTCATGTCTTTTCAGCTTGGTACACTTACCAGCTCCTTTCAGTTCTCTTTCTTCTATGTCTTAGAGGATCGACTAGTTCTATTGACACGGAGCCACAAACTTTGTTCGATTTGGTTCTGATGTCATGAGACTGGGTCCCTCATCATACAGATAAATCTTCGAGATTGGAACCAGTTTCCATTTCTCATTAAATTTCCGAGACTGGTACCTAAATTCCAGTTCTCTTCCTTCGAGGTCGGTACCTAAATTCCGACTCTCATTTGAGATCGATACCTAAATTTCGATTCTCTTTTGAATTGATACCTAAATTTCAATTCTAAATTTCTGATATTGGTACCTAAATTCCAGTTCTCCCCCTTCGAGGTCGGTACCTAAATTCCGACTCTCATGCGAGATCGATACCTAAATTTCGATTCTCTTTCGAATTGATACCTAAATTTTAATTCTAAACTTCTGAGACTGGTACCTAAATTTCAGTTCTCTCCTTTCGAGGTCGGTACCTAAATTTCGACTCTCATTTGAGATCGATACCTAAATTTCGATTCTCTTTCGAATTGATACCTAAATTTAAATTCTAAACTTCCGAGACTCGTACTTAAATTCCAGTTCTCTCCTTTAGAGGTCGGTACCTAAATTCCAACTCTCATTTGAGATCGATACCTAAATTTTGATTCTCTTTCGAATTGATACCTAAATCTAAATTCTAAACTTCCGAGACTGGTACTTAAATTCCAGTTCTCTCCTTTCGAGGTCGGTACCTAAATTCCAACTCTCATTTGAGATCGATACCTAAATTTTGATTCTCTTTCGAATTGATCCTAAATTTCAATTCTAAACTTCCGAGACTGGTACCTAAATTCCAGTTCTCATTTCGAGATCGGTACCTAAATTCCGACTCTCTTTTTGAGTTCGATACCTAAATTTCGATTCTCTTTCGAGGTTGATACATAAATTTCAATCCTCTAAACTTTCGAGACTAGTACCTAAATTCTAGTTCTCATTTAGAGATCAGTACCTAAATTCTGATTCTCATCCTTTTCGAGATCGATACCTAAATTTTGATTCTCTTTCGAATTGATACCTAAATTTCAATTCTAAACTTTCGAGACTAGTACCTAAATTCTAGTTCTCATTCCGAGATCAGTACCTAAATTCTGATTCTCATCCTTTTCGAGATCAATACCTAAATTTCGATTCTCTTTCGAATTGATACCTAAATTTCAATTCTAAACTTTCGAGACTAGTACCAAAATTCTAGTTCTCATTCTGAGATCAGTACCTAAATTCTGATTCTCATCCTTTTCGAGGTCGATACCTAAATTTCGATTCTCTTTCGAATTGATACATAAATTTCAATTCTCACTTTCGAGACTGGTGCCTAAATTCCAGTTCTCATTCCTAGATCAGTACCTAAATTCTGATTCTCATCCTTTTCGAGGTCGGTACCAAATTTCGACTCTCTTTCGAGATTGATACTTAAATTTCAATTCTCATCCCTTTCGAGATCAGTACCTAAATTCTGATTCTCATCCTTTTTCCGTCGATACTTAAACTACGATTCTCACTTCGAAGTTTGGTACCTAAATCCCAGTTCTCTTCGCAATCCCGAGGTTGGAACCCAGGTTTCAATTCTCATTTCAAATCTAAATTTCAAATTCAAAATTTCCTTAAATCGATTTCAAATTAAACTTCAATCAAAATCCAAACTCGCACATTAAAACTTGAAACAGAAAATGAAACAAATCTAAAGTCTAATCTCTCCAAGTCTTGTGATTTGGAATTCACCTCCTTCTTCCCCAGCGAGAGTTCAGCGATCTTCAGTCTTAGAGATCTGCCTGACACTCCCCAGCGGAAATTCTTCTACTTCATCCTAAATTTGTCACTTGGACATCTGTGTTGGTTTTGTTGATCTCTTCGATCAACGCCTGATACGCGCGGTGTGCTTGGTCAACACACCACACCTATTGGGGGTCCATTTGTTGACCTCAATTTTGGTGAGGTCTTTTACTTCTCTCTTTAGTACTTAGGATCTAGCCTTAAGCTTTTCCTTTGACTAATCCTAGAGGACTAGAAATGGAACCCACCATTTAGAAATCCAAACTACTTCTTGACTCCCTGCAAACCCCACAAGCTTGATTGTAGACCCCTAATCACCTAAAGGGTTGAAATCAAATGTGGAGGTTTAAATGATGAGTTCCCTATAGGACTTTTTGACCTTAGGAATACCCTGGGTGGCCTGGTCTGGTGAGGGTTGACTTGCACATACACTACACTCTCACACACATTCCGAGTCCTAAAACCACACTCTCACCTAATTTGACTTTCTGACTCATGTAGGTAATTCATATGGATTGTCCTTAACCCCTGAGCCCCTAGCTAGGAGGGTTAGGAACAACATAGTGAATGCCCCAAATGAGTCCTCTCATGGCTCATATGAGCTTAATATGGCTTCATGGCTCATATGAGCTTAATATGGTTTCATGGCTCAACCAAAGTGATTTAATTTTACTCAAATTTTATCAATCTTCATTTTTCCAAAATTTCAATTTTTGACCCCAGGGCCCCGGACCCACCAAACCTACCAAATACCATTGAAATGACCCAAAATTTGCAAAATTACCTAAGTTACCCAAAATTCCTCAAAATCAATCCCAAACACTTCCCACCACTCAAATTGACCATCTTTGGCCAAAAATACCAAAATTTCCAAAAATACCCCTAAAACCCCCTAAAATTACCAAAATACCCTTTTACCCCAAAAATCTAAAAATTCTAAAAATTCCCAAAAAAATTCCAGAAAATCCATAATATTCCCAATTTCATTTTTGTCAACTACACCATGGGCTAATTTTGCCAAATTACCCCACTTTTATCAAAACCCCCAATTTGGCCCATTTTAAACCCAAGTGAACCCAATGTCAAACCAAACCATCCCAATTGACCTCAATTTTGGTCCAATTCAATTCTAAACTTCAATTCAATATCTGAAATATCAATTTAAACCAAATCCAAGTCCAATTTGATTGACATTTGAGCCCAACTTCAATTTGAGGCCTAAGGCCCAATTTTGGCCCATGACCTAAACCTAGCTCAAACCCATCCAATTCAACTCCAATTGACCCCAAATCTTTTCTAAAGCCTTCCTAACACTCCCATGAACAAAACACTAACTTGATTTGCCCAAAATTTGAACCTAAGCTCCACCCAAACCTAACCCAAAACCAAAATCCCTTAAATTGACCTAAGCCCAAACCTAACCCAAATGGGCCCAAATCCCAAAATTAGAGCCCAACCAAAGTTGAAAACTCTTTGTGACATTCCCATAAATATTTCTCAACATTAATTTTACATCAAATCCAACTTTAGCCCAACCTTAGCCCAAGCTAGCCCAATTTGACCTACTTTGTCCTCTTTAACTAAAAAGCGCAAATTCAACCCAATTATACTCCAAATCACACCAAATTGATTCCAAACCATTCATGAAACATCCATAAAACAATTGCAACATTTATTTGACATGATCCTTCACAAAATTTTCATCCAAAAGCCCATCCTAAAATCCAAAAGCCCACTTCCTTAAACCACATTAAAAGCCCATCCAAAATCATTTCAAGAAGCCCAAAATCAATCCAAAGCCCACATGACAAATTATTCTCATCATACCTTTAATTGAAATCATCCCTAAGTCCTAAATCAATAATCAAGCCATTCCAAATCAAGCCACATGCCAAATTACCCCCTAAATGCCAAAAATTTCTAAAACCCTTTTTCATGAAATAAGCCAACCTTTTCCAAGCCAAATGCAAGCCAAATGTGAGCCATTTACAAGCCATATGAAGCCATGAAAGTCATGACACCTCACCATGTCATTTATGGCAAATGGAGGGGCCCCTTTCTTAAGCCTTCCTTAATCCTTTTTAACCTCATCCATGATACACACTAAACCATGCTTAGCCACCTCACCATGGATGGAGACTTCTCCACTCCAATTCAGAGTGAGCCATATGATTTCCTTCAGCCCAAATCAGGCCTTGGTGGGTGCACCAAACCCAAATCCATGCCTTTGAGCAAACCAAGCCCAAAATGATCCCTTCCCCCTTCAACTTTGATTCAACTCCTTTACACATGTCCAAAGCCAATTGTTGGCACCAAACTCAAGCACTGACCTCCACGACCACCGAGTGCATGGCCGGCCAGCCACCACGGCTCGCGGAAACCACCAGGCCGAGAGGCTTGATTTGAATAAAAAAATTCAATTTTAACTTGCTGAGCTGTCCCATGCCCAATGGCCATTGCAGCTGTTCTTCCCTTGGCTAGAGCAGTTGATCCAAGCCATTAAACCCCTTGGGAGGCCCTCCAACCACCTTTATTTAAACCCACTCACCTCTCGGCCAAACAAGGTGATGAACTAGACCTTAAGGAAACTCTGCCAAAATTGCTCCAGGACCTTCTCCTAACCCAGAGCAGTTGATCCCCAGTGTTCCTTCGCCACTAATCCCCATTGAGAGAGCTCGATTTCCGAGTTGAAAATCCACCCAAAAACGGGACACTCCACCACAGTGAGCCAATCTCCAAATTGATTGGTCCTACACCTTCACCAGACCAAGAGGATAAGTTCCCAAGCAAAAGCCCCCTCACCAGGCCAGCCATTGCTTCCAGCCTCCAAGCTTTGTGATCGAGCTTGGTCACATTCACACCTAGACAATTCCCTAGAGCCAGAGACTTCATCTGGAGCTTGCCTGGACCCAATCGAAGGTGACACAACTCTCAGATCGAAGCTTCACTTCTCTGAGTAAAGGTATGAACTCAGTCTTCCTCCCGAGCTTCCAGTGATTCTCCATTTTGTTTAAGTTAATTTCATAGCCTTATAAATTATATGGATGTGTTCGTCTCTTCAAGATGAATCCATAGAGCATAAGAACACAAAAATCCATTGAGAATCGAGTAAGATCTTAGGGTTTTAGTGTGGACGGTCACGGGTGCACACCAGTTGTAGACGATGACCGGGAGCCGTTGGATCGCGCGTGTATCGAGCAGACGGTGGAGATCAAGCCGGACAGCGCAATGGTACGTGAACCGCGGGCCCCTGGAGAGCTGAGTCAGATGGCGGCGTTGAATGGGAGCGTGACACGTAGGGGCTTTGGAGCTGCCGAGGTTGACGCGGCGCCGCGTGGATAAGTAGATAAATAGGGTATTTTTGAATTATTTAAATGCCCTGAACTTCAAAAATTCATATCTTTGCATAGAAAAATCACAAAAATAAAATAAAAATACCCTCTTGCTCAGTGAATAGAGGAGAATAATATGGAAAGAAATCAAGTTAATTGGATAAGTATTTTATTTTTAATAATTTATTTGCTATTTTCAATATTTTAATTCTTCATTTCATAGACAATTCACCATGGCATGAGACCATAGGACTTTTGAAGCCTCTGATCTTGGGAACATTTCCTGAATTTTTCAAGGTCAGAAGCTATCTCTGTGAAAAGTTATTGATTTTTCAAGTTTATTTCACTGTTTTAGGTATTTTAATTCTAATAATTAGCATGTTGTGAAATAAATTCTAGGAAAATTTGGTGATGTTCCTTAGGACTTGATAACCCTATGAAAAATATATTTTGAGTTAATTCATTCATAAAAACCTTAATTAGCCTAAACCCCTAAAACTGAATTTGAATTAATTAGGGTTAGCCACACATCAAATTGACTTAAAAATAATTCTCCACTGATCTTTAGGATCAGAGAGGCCAAACATAAAAATTTGAAGTCAATTGGAAATGTTTTACCCCACTAAATGGGTTAATTAAGCCACATAATCAAAATTAAACTTTAAAAATTCATAACTCTAAAAATACATTTCAAAAATTCACCAAATTGATTCTGGGACTTCTCTAATATTAGAGGAGTCTAAGAAAAATAAAATTGGAATTTTCTAAAAATTTTCTTTTTTTAAGCATATTTTAATATTTTAATGATTAAAAAAATAATAAAAATCACAAAAATATTAAAAATCATAAAAATGTCACATTTTAACTCCTAATCACTTAGGAACAAACCAAATATTTTTCCTAAGTCCCCAGGATAAGATATTGAATTTTAAAGGCTTAATGTAATTTTTAATATTAAAATGTATTTTTCAACCTTTTCACTAAATTAATTCCAATAAATCAAAGAAAAATCATAAAAACATAAAATTTGTTTCTCTGACTTTCTTGATGTCAGGGAGATTTTTGAAAAATATAAAACCATTTTTTAACTCTTATTTTATTTTAAAATTAATTAATACTCTAAAATTCAAAATAATTATAATAAATAAAATATAATTCAAAAAATCACAAAAAATGGTCCAAGTGGTCCTCTAGTCATTAGGAACATCCCATAATTTTCTTAAGGATAGAAACCTTTCCTTGGTCATGTTGTTGAATTTTCTTTGAAAAACCCTTATTTTCCATTAAAAATAATTATATAAATAAATTAAATTCAGAAAAATCACATTTTTCTCCTCTAATGTCTTAATTGACATGTGAGTGAGGTGACATAAAAATTTCAAACCCATTTGAGCTCAATTTAGTGAGTTATGAAATTAATAAGCTTAAAAGGGCATAAAGGTAATTAAAAATTTTAACCCTTAATTAAAACTTTAGGTTTAATCAAAATGTGGGGGTAAAATATTTGATTTTAATTTTCTCTTGGATGATTGAAACTTAGGGAAATTAATGGGTAGAAACCCATTAAACACTTTGAAAATATCAAAAATGAAACTTTAATTAATTAAATAATTTAAATTTTGGAAAGAATATATTTAAATTTGGATCATTAAAATAGGAATATTATTAAGAGGATGTTTATTATTTAATTTAAAAATCCCTAAATGAGTCACTTTAACAATATTTAATTCCTAATTAAAAATTAAAATAATAATCTAAGTCAATAATTAAAACTAAAATTAAAACAAATTAAATTAAAATCAAATTAAAATTAAAGTTAAACTAAAACTAAAGTTAAAATTAAAATTAAAATTAAAATCAAAATTTAAATCAAATTCAATCCAATTAAATTAAAATTAAATTCAATTAAAATTAAATTAAATTAAAATTAAATTAAATTAAATTAAATTAAAATTAAATTAAATTAAATTAAATTAAAATTAAATTATATTAAAATTAAATTGAATTAAAAACTAAAATTAAAATTAAATTAAATTAAAAATCAAATTAAATTAAATTAAATTAAATTAAAATCTAATTGAATTAAATTAAATTAAAATCATCTAACAACAAACTTAAATGAAATCATTAAGAATTAAATCTAAAATTATTTGAACATCATTCCAAACTTAAAATTATTAATTAAAACCTCATAATTAACTAAATTAAAAATGATTAAAATTCTCGATAAACCAACTTGCCCTTAAAGGCTTTAATTATTATAACTCTTAAATAAAGTTTTGAGTGAGATGTCACTTCATTCATTAGGTAATCAAACGCCTAAGTTCATTGAGCAAGAAACAAAACAAAAATACAAATCCTCGGATGATTAATTCATCCATGTAATAAAAAAATTCATTTGGACTCAAAATAATCCCAGAAATATTGAAAAGATGTTTAGGATTCGTCCTAAGCGCTTCCTCAATATGACGGGATGTTTTAGAAGAACAATTGAATTTAATTGTTCTTTGATGAAGAAAATCATCCTTAAATCAAAACACAACAACCTAGACGTCATAGGAGATGATTAGTTATAGGATTAGGATTCTGGTAGGTAACCAAAACCCTTTCCCTTAGCTTTACTTAGGTTGAAATATTTAAATGCTCTAACATGTGTTTTAAGTGCAGCTTGGGATGACGGGAAGACCCTCCAGGTACGCTTTTATTTAATTGCAATTTACTTTATTGCAATTTATTTACATGCACTATACTTTACTTTTTCTTGCATGTTAAACAAGACTGTTGCATGAAAACCAAAACCTTTAGGATAGTCCCTGAACTGAAACCAAAACTAAATTAAAAGTTATTGCAAGATAAAATTCACCGCCACAACATTCAAAATATAAAACAACTCAAAATTTAATCACAAACAGAACAACAAAACCACAACTTTAACTAAATTAAAACGTCTCGTTGAATGATCGGGAATAACTCGGATGATGTAACCCACGTGTTGCTAATGGGATTTCCCACGATCTAAATGAAAGTGTGGAACTCATTCGATTGAGTTTAGCAAATTCATACGGACTAAGTGAATTCAATGAAAATAACGGTACCGGGATGTCGGAACCGTGGAATCTTAATCGGTTCTGTTTAAACAACTTTAAGATTTGTTTAACTAAAATATAAAAAAACACTTGGATTTTAAGATTTTCTCTAAACCAAAACACTTCTCTCATCTCCTGATTTATGACTTCTAAAACTAAACCTCTGCAACAACAAGGAGCTTGGAGCATGGTGGGCAGCTCGGCCATCGTCATCAGCAAAACTCGGATCTACTTCAACAAAACCTTTTCTTGGAATTAAATAACAAAGCCATAAGATTTCGAGGTAGTTTGCCTAGTGCAACATAAATCCTCAGCTTTTCGTTAGGCATTTGCATAATCATGTTATGCAAATTAAGCCCCAACCGGTCTTAGGACTCCGATGTAGTCGCTTGACACGACATAAACCCTCACATCTTCGAGGCTGTTTGCATGATTACATCATACAAGCATAAGTCCTAATTAATTAAAATTGGCAGGATTGCAACATTAAATAAATTTTCAAATTGAAACCAAACAATAGGATAGTTTGGGAAGTTGCCAAGATTCTTCTTGGATCTTCAGCATCTCCTACTTCTCTTCCTTTGGACTCTTAAAATAACTGTTCCAAATTTGATCCATTCCCTATTGAAATCTCCAAAATTCAATCCTTTGAAAACATTAAACTTTGAAATTCTTGAGAGCAAAACCACTGATCATTATCGAGAGTTTTCTTAAATGATTCTCGTCATTTAAGATGTAATTAACTATAGGGGCTTGCCCTTATAGGGAATTTTAAGAACCCAGGTAATATAAACCCTGCTTAATTCTTTTAAATTAAGCAGGGGAACTTGTCGGCTTATAAAATTGGTTAGTAGACCAAACGGATGTCACAAATCTTCTAGATTATTTAATCGAGCCCCATTATTAAGCAGTGTGTCTATTCTTCGAGATAGATACACGATTTATGGTGCGGTGCTCGTTTATATAAACTATTTGGGATGTGAGATCGGTTTGATTTCATATCTTAAGAATTTCAAACTTAAAATTATTTTCAAAATCAAATACTACTTTCTAAATTATATATATATTTAAATTAAATTTAAAATTTAAAATTCGCCGACAATTTCTGTAGGCGACACCTTTTCAAAAATACAACACACAACCTAAAAATATGCCGACAGGCATGTGTAGGAAAATCATTTTTATGATAGAATTATCTTTATTTTCATGTGATGAGTAATATCTCCTTCGCTTCTTTGGCATAACTTAGGTGGTAATAAGTTATGTTAAAATCTATTGTAAGAACTCGAAAGAGCGGTGATCTCACAACAAGAGTGCACTCACACTGTCCGGTTGACTAGTAAAATAGTTAGGCGGCAATGCAACTTTTATGGAGACATAAATTAATGATCTATTTTTATTAAATGCTTCTAGGTGACAGATAGTTGCATAAAACTAATAAATTATTAAAGATATGTGTTCTTTGTTGGCACTTAATTTATTACATAATTTATCAATTCTTTTACTTCTTTTCCATTATTTTCATTTACTTTTATTTTGTAATGAAATAGATGCATGTTTAGGTATTAAGATTTACTTAGATATTCTCTTATTAAATTATGGTGATAATATTAAAATCGGATCTTCATTTACTTTACAAATTGATCATTTATATTGTTAAAATCTGTTGAAGAATTCTGAGACCTAACCGGAGATGAGTTCTTAACTAGTAGATATCACATGTATTTTTGGGTAATCGAAGGCCTTGAGCGGGTTATTCATAGTGAAGTGCAAATAATAAGGGAGATATTATTTATTGAGCGTAGAATTGATTAGTTTTTAGAGTGACAGACTATATTCTAATAATTTAGTTTATAGAAAGGGAACGGGTCACTAGTAGGGCCGACCATAGCCACCCTTGGACATCTAGAAATGTGAGCCTAGATTAACTCATTCTACTAATAATACATCCTGAACCGATCTATAGATTAGCCAATGTTCTTTAAGCCTTGATAGAGGTTAAAGAATAAGATTTCTTTTATTTGACACTACTACATTAAATTCTAAGCATTTATTTCCTACTCATTATCTTTGTAATTGCAAGGGAAAGGTAGTCCTTAAAATCTCAAAATTCTCCAAACCAATTTATCTAGATTAGTTATCTTTTTATTTAAGATTTTTATTTAGGATTAGTTATTAGAAAAATCATTATAATCGACATTCCAAATTTAGGCCTTATAGAAATATACTGGAATTAGCCTAAGAATTTCTTACCTCGCTTCTCTGTGGGATCGATACTAGGGTAATAAAAGAAAACCCTATATTACTTGAATAAATACGTATACTTACATAGTACCCCTAGTGTGTAAAATATATTCTAAAATTTTACAACATTTCGATTTTGCACACTAGCCGCTATTTATAAGTTGGGTCAAGTTTTTTGCCATCTTTTGGAAGCAAAAATTACTGCATAATTGCGGGTCGGGTCAGCTGCTCATGTTTCTATCAGCATGTATACACATTACTTTTGGTGGCTTTGATGATTCATTTGGTGGCATGATTTTTGGATGCATTTGTTGGTTATGCTTGCACCTTGTTTAGTGCAGGCAGATTTTTCTATGGATTTGACTAGAAGCGATTTCCTTCCTATTTTTTGTTATTGTTTTGCTGGAAATTTATGTTGGTTGGTTTTTTATTCTCGCGGCAGGAGCTATGGTGCTAGGGAGATTTCCTTTCTCTTGGTTGCTGAGTGGCTTGCTTCAATTTCCTTTTTGTATGGTTTGCTGGAAACCTTTTGCTGGTTATCATATCTTTCATGCAGTTGGGCTACAGTATTCAATATCATATGATGGCTTGGTTCAATTTCCTTTTTGTTTGGTTTGCTAGAAACCTTTTGCTATTTATTCTCTTTTTCTTACTTTTGAGTTACAATCTACAATGGAATGGTGTTACAGATTTTGGTTTGGGTTACTTGAGCCTTCCTAGGACCTCTTAGTATTCCTTTCCTGGAGTTGAATATCTGAGACTAAGATGCTGGAGATGGAGCCACTTTCTTGGATAGAATTGGGATGGACTTGTTTGTTTGCTGATTTATACTAAGCAAACATTTGTGGAAGAACTACATTTATACTCATTAGTTTTTTCTCTTCATTGTATTTGTTGTTTGTCCTTTATAATTACAATTTTTGGAGTGTAGTTGTAATTTCGGGGTTACATTTTACTTTTTCTTTTTTGGGTGGAGTTTTACTTTGGGGGCGGAACCCTTAAAGCTTCTTGACTTTCTTTTTGGTTTTAGCTTGGGGATCTAACTCCCCCCCCCACTTTTCCTTTGTAACTCTTACCTTTATTTAACACGCATATATATATATATATATATATATATATATATATATATATATACACACACATTTTTTTTGGGAGAAGGAGCAGCTTATGACTCCCTACATGTTAATCTAGGAAAGAGGTAAAAAAAACAAAAGGGGGGAGAGGGGATCCCCATCTAAAACCAAAAAGAAAACATGATAGTTCCTAAGGGTTTTCTTACTCCACATTACAACTCACCCCAAAAGAAAAACATACAACCTCAAATACAAAAAGCCCACAAAATTATAAGTATACCAATGTACCAAAAGGAGAAAGTATAACCATAAAGAAAATTATACCAAACAACCCAAGGATCTACCCCCCTTCTTGAAACAGAGTTGAAGGCAGGCCAAACTGATAGAGAATCCTGGATGTTTCTCAAATATGGCACCTCGTACAAATCACCACTCCTGAGAAACAGTAGTGGGGGAAGAGGGTAAAATTATGAGGTAGGGAAGGCCTAAGAGATCACCTTCAAGTAAAAACAAAAGATTGGGAGAATAGATTAGTGACAAAAGGAATTTCAGAATGCATAGCAGTCTTAGCAAGCCAATTTGCAAGCTTGTTACCTTCCCTGTAATTAAACTGAAAATAAGCTGTAAGAAGAGTTGAAAGCTGTGTAACTTTCTGAAACCAGGGTATTAAGAACCATGAACAAGGAGTTCTAAGTGTCAAAATATTGAACATCAGTTGAGAGTATGATTCCACCATGATTCTATTGAGTTGTCCTCTATGAGCAATTATCAGGGCCCAAAGGATAACCAAAGATTCAACTTCAAAGGCATCCCTAACAAAATAGGAGATTGAAGACAGAGAAAGCAATGTCCATTCCAATCTCTGAAGACTGCCCCAACACTAGCATTAAGAGAAACATAACAACCATCAATATTAATTTTGATCCAACTATTTCCAGGTTTATGCTAATAGACTAATTGTGTACTGCTTGGTGAGGGGGTGCAGGACATGGAAAATCAAATTGGGAAATTTTTTCCACAGAATCAGCTTTCTGATAAAAGAGAGGTAGTTGGTGGAAACTAAATGTGTTGGTAGAGGTGTCTCATTAAATTTTAAGTGGTTCCTAGCCATCCATACAAACCAAGCTATAATACATGGAATACAATTTAAGTGTTGCTTATACCGGTCTTGCGAGTTGTTGGAGAAGGACAGCCATGAGAGGGTGATGGTATGAAGTTTAAGTTGGGATAAAACATTCCTCCAAACATCCTAAACAAAGGGACAACCGAAGAATAGATGAGATAGGGTCTCCTCTTCACATTTGCAGAAACTACAGCAGGAGGGGCCCCTAAGTCCTTTAAGTTTTAGTATGTCATCAGTGGGGAGAAGTTTGTGAAAGAGCCTCCAACAAAAAATGACATAGAGGGAGATAAAAATTTGTTCCAAATTTGTTTACCCCACTGTAGCTTTGGGCCCTAATCAAATAAAGTATAAATAAATGATATATGTATATTTCGAGCCACCAAAGTTTAGTTACATCTAATGTATGGGAGGTGGAAAGAATCTCCCAAAAGTAAGGATTTCAAAACACCAAAAGGAGATTTACAAAAAGAGATGATTTCAGAAGAGGTAACATATTTGGCCAATCAATTAGCTGGTTGGTTCCCTTCCCTATGAATGTGGCTCCATTGTATAGTAATACCCTTTGAAAGTGAAAGGAGACTTCTAAACCAATAAATCAATTGCCAAGGGGGAGTGGACAGCCCCTTCATGATGTGGAGAAGTTGAAGAGCATCTGATTCAATCACAATAGGTTCATACCTCAATAATATGGTTGTTTTAAGAGCCCAAAACACAGCAACCACCTCAGATTCCAAGGCTGAAGAAGACATGATAGGAGAGTGAAAACACCACAAAAATTGGCCCTGTAAGTTTTTGCAGACACCACCAATCCCAACAACCAAGGAGGAAAAACTGCCATCAGTGTTAATCTTGACCCAAGGAGGAGAAGGATTACACCAATGAATCACTGTGATTTTAGTTTTCTCTGAGAAATTTAAAGGGGAAGTATAGCTGATTTTCTACAGGTAACTACTGCAATGGACCACTACCCTTTTAGCTTGGCAGGGTATCTCTTCATATTTTGCTTTATTTCGAGCCATCCATACAAACCAACTGATAATGAGGGGGATATAAGACATGTGTTACTCTCCAATCTGTCTAGCAAGCCTCCCAAGAGCACCAATTATAAAAAAAAAGGTTAAGCTTGAAATGTTCTAAAATGGTTGTCCAACTTTCCCTTGTGACACAACCAGCACTGAGAAGCACCTCTCAAGCCTTTCAACTTGAGGATATCATCAATTGGTAGAAACTTTCTAAAAACTCTACAACTGAAGAAAGATATTGAAGGAGTGAGCTTGGTGCTCCATATATAGTTCCCCTAAGAGTTACATGGCCAAATCTGATTAGTGGAGTGAATATAAGCATTGAAGGATTGATGAGAAGGGTTTTTAGTGATCAGTTTGTCTGGCCTATTAGGCTCAATAGGAATAACAGTGATCTCCTGTAAAATTTACTCCTTTACAAGTGTTCTCAATAAAGGCACATTCCACTGATTCCCCTCCGAGCAGTTGGTTAGAGAAAAAGGTGATATTACATTGGTGTGAGGTAATGGTTCAAGAACCACATCATTAATCTGGTTTTCCAGCCAGAAATTTATTTTCACTTCACCTACTGACCCGACCACCGCGCTTAACGCAGAAATGTTTGCTTTCAAAAGATAACCAAAAAGCTTTGACTCGATTTATAAATAGTGGCTAGTGTATAAAATTAATATTATATAAGTAATATTTTTACACACTAGGGGTACTACGCAAGTATACGTATCGTTTCAAGTAATATAGGGTTTTTAAACAAAGACCCCAGTATCGATCCCACAAGGGAGATTTATAGAAATAATATTCTATAAAGCGAAAGAGAAATAAAATAGTAAAAATATTTTTATTTTGATTATAAATTACTATTAATTTACTAGATGCAATTAAAGAAAACAATAATAAGAAAATGATTTAATAAACTCTATATAAAATAAACAACTTTCTTTCCTTCAATTAATCCAAGATTTTTAAGATAATTTAATATTCGTTAGAGAATTTAATTTATGGTATTGTGCCAAATAGAAGCATTCCTATTCTTTACCCTTTGATCCAGGTACAAAGAACATCGACTAATTTACGGAATAGGTCCGGATGTATTGTTAGTAGAATGTGTTAATCTAGGCTCACACTTCTAGATGTCCAAGGGTGGCTATGGTCGGCCCTACTAGTGACCATTTCCTAGTCTATAAATCAAATTATAAGAATTTAGTCTGTCACTCTAAAAACTTATAAATTCTACGCCCTTTAAATATTATCTTCCTGTTTATTTGCACTTCACCATGAATAGCCCGCTCATGGCCTTCGACTACCCAAGGATTCATGTGACATTTACAAGTTAAGAGTTCTTCTCCTACAAGGTTTCTAAACTCATCAACAGGTTTTAAGAATTCAAATGGCCAATTTAAAAAGTAAAGTAAGATCAGGTATTAATGTCATCACAATGTTTTGAAAATATTTTGAATTTTAATTCTCCATCGAATCTTTATATTGTCTTATCCATCTCTTCATAATTGAAGTAAGAAAGTAACTAACTACTCAGAACACATTGAAAATAAATAACAAAACATAATAATTAAACTTTGAATCAAATGTAAAAATATACTTATCTCAAATATTTCTTCTACAGATCTTCTGATTCCTACTGACTCCACAGTGTAATGAACTCCAGATGCAATAACTTGAAAATAAACTCACTAAACTAAACAAAAGTGGCCCTAAATTTCTCTCTCTAATTCTCTCTCTAGGGATGAGAGATCCTAAAGTAGATAAGATAAAGGGGTACAATGGGAGGAGCACGTTTTCTGAAGAATTGGACCTCTATTTATAGGCTTCAAGAGTTGCCTTGAGGCACCTCTTCAAAATATGTCCACATTCAATGAATCTTCTAGAAGGTCGGTCTGGCGCCTAGGCGCCGGAATCTGGCGCCTAGGCGCCGGACACCGCGTCCAGTTCTTCGTACCTCTTCACTTTGGCTCGCACCTCTTCGCGATTAAAACCGTTTTGGAGCGTCCAAATGCAATGTATCACATGTCCTATTATCAAGGAAAAACTGCCAACCTTCTAGAATGTCCAATAACCGCTCACTCCGTCAAAATAACTGATCAAACGTTGTCAAAAACTTGACATTTTTCGTATCGAGTCTGGCGCTTTCTGGCGCCTAGGCGCCAGTTTCTGACGCCTAGGCGCCAGGCCATATTTTTTTATACTTTTGGTATTTTGCTCCATTTTTGCTCCTTTTTGCTCCTTTTTCCTTCTTAGACTTTTTTACATTATCTACATCCAAAAACACAAAAAATACCTTTCATTAAAGCATAATATCCTTAGAAATTAATAAGAATTAAGACATAAAGAAATAGGTATTTTTTTTATAGATCAAAATCTCCCAAACTTAAATGTTACTTGTCCTCAAGTAACTCTTTTTACTACATAAAATATAACTTTTGGAAATAAAAGATAAATATTTAAGATTCCTTATAATTTTTGATTTTATAAAGTCTTTAGTAAATTATTAACCCAATTTCACTAATTAGGTTTAATTTTAAGAATTTAAAGAATATTTAACTATCAAATCATAAGATTTCAAACTTTTCATTCATTTTAAAAATAATAGAAGTCTATTATATTAAGCTTTCATAGATTATTTACAAGAAAAAGATCTTTTTGAAAAATCTTTTCTAAATAAATATTTATGCATAAAAATTAAGTAAAGTATGTAATTAATTTTCTTCCTATAAGATAATTCAAGTGAAGCCAATTTTTGATTAGGCATTTCCTCAAGCTTCTCCTCTCTATCTCTTATATATATATATATATATATATATATATATATATATATATATATATATATAGAGGATTACTATATCCGGATAGCTTTGTTAATGGTTTTGAACTTCACTATCCTTAACTTATATTTTCAAAACTTATACATCTCCACTTAATTATTATAACATAAATAAAAATTCAAAAAGAATTCCAATCTTTTCTTTTTCAAGTGATAATTTTTTATTACTTAATATTTCTAAAATTCTATTATTTCTATCATGAATAGAAAAATTCTTTTTCTCATTCTTCTTTAAGTTAAATAATTCTATTCTTAAAATCAATCAAGGTTAGTAAAATTTTGGTTAATTTCACTAAATTGTTTATAATTTCAAAAATAAAAGTGATCTCAAATAAATTCTTCATTCCATAAGTTATGTTAAAAAGTTTCTATTTTAAGAAAGTACTAGCTCTTTAAGGACAAATAAAATTTAATTTTGAATGGATTTTCCCTTCCCCCAAACTTATGTTTTGGTATACTATGATAATTTGAAAGTATGAGAGAAAGAAAATCATAAGTATTTTTAGTAAGTATGTAAAAAAACAATCTTAAAAATTAAAATTAACTTCTAAACATGCTTTTATGAATAATTAAGATAAAATTGAAGCATGTATATAGAAAAGTAAGCAGGCTAATTTTATGATGATAATAAATTTGAAACAGAATTAAAACAGAGCAAAATAATTAAGTACTAAACATTAAACTAAAACAACATATAAACTAATTCTAAATCAGTCTCAACACAACAAAATCCTAATACTAAACAGTCAACATACATCAAATACAAAACTAACAAACAATCCAAATAAAACAAACTAACAGAGTTACACATCAAAGAAATTGATAAAAACTAATCACTAGTTGTAGCCTCATCATCATCTTCATCACCAAAGGAAAATTCTACGTCCTTAAGATCAACAAATGGTGTGAATCTAGGAAAAGTAGGAAAACTAACATCATGTTCACCCTTTAGAAATCTGACTAGGGCTTCATCATACTCAGCATCATAATTACTCTTCCTCTAGGTATAGTCAGATAAATGATCTAGTTTTCTATCAATAGTATCAATTCTGCAGTGAGTTTGAAATAACTCATGCTGCTGCTCTAAAAACTAATCATGCATTAATTCCCAGAAATCTGATGGTGGCTCAGCAGAAGTAGAGGGTCTAGAAGTAGAAGGTCTACCTGAAGTATGTGCAGAAGTAGAAGGAGCGGTCGATCTCTTCCCTCGAAGACGATCATAGATACTAACACTCTCTTGCCCAATTGGCTTAGTAGACTTCAGCTTCTCCTCGGAAATATCAACAGTAACTCCATTACTAACACATAGTGAATAGATCAAAGATGGAAATCCCAGTCCAACGAAGTGCTTCGGATCTTGCGATGAGACTCCACGGAATCATAAATAATGCTCCCGACATCAATAGGCTTCCTCTCCTGAATGTAGTAATTTAAGATCGCTCGATCTCTAGTCACTTCACTCAGGTGGTTGGAAGGTAACAATCTTGCAAAAATAAAGTAGTGCCATGCTTTAGATACACCATTTAATTAAGAGGATTTGAAGTTTACCCTCTTTCCATTCCTGATCTTCTAAGATCCAGAACCATTAGTCAGATAAGCAATAATCATGTCCAAATCTCCCTCAGATGGTGATAATCCAGAATAGTAGCACTCAATAGTCGGTGGCAGGCCATAGAATATGCTGATTCTTTCTGGAGTAAATCCTACTCTGATTCCTCTAACAAATACTTCAGAATCCTCGGCATCCATAAAATTTGCATAAAATTCTCGAACAATCGGGATAACAGCAATAGCAGTAAAGTAACAAAATCGTTGCCAGTTGTGCGCAACGATAGTGTTTTCGATCATCTCCCCAGGATGATAAAAACTTCGTTCCGAGATGAACTTTCTCGACGACGCAAGTTCGTGAAAGCGAAAATGCGTAGCCGCAGTTGGAAATTTGCTGCTATCAAAATTTTCTCGTCCTTTCCCGCGCTTATAATTTGGAGCCATCTAAACGTGAAAGAAAACAAGAACTAATTTAGGAATCAAAGATTTAACTCTTTTTAAGTTTATAAAACTTAAAATAAGTTTAAAAATCCAAAGAAATAACTAAAAATCGAATATTTTTTTGAAATTTTTGATTCTTACTAAAACTTAGGGAATTCTATGGTGAAAATCTAAAATAAATGGTTTAAAGTGTAGATATGACCTTGAGACGAAGAAATCGAGTGGTTTCGCGCTCAAATCCTTAATGTTTTTACCTCAAAATGGATCAAGAGGATGTATTTTTGCGAAAATAGGGAAGAAGATGAAGCTTAAGCGTCAAAAATGGCTTTTGGGGGTTTAAATGGTAATTTTCTGGTAGCAGGCCGAACTGGCGCTTAGGCGCCGAATTCTGGCGCCTAGGCGCCAGACTCGCCTTTCACAAAAAATTTTTAAAAAATTTATTTTTCCACCAAAATTCATAAATTCAACTTCCAATTACTCATATCAGAGTAGAGCTTCAGTTTCTAACTTCCACAACATTTTTCAAAAATTTATAAAAATTAAATATTGAAATCCACCAATCAAACATAAGGTTTTCAATCAAACTCACTAATTTCCATTTAAAATCTTCAATTTTGACTCAATACATTCCAGATAAGTACTACATTTGATTCAAGTTCCTAATACACACTCAAACATAACAGTTTCAAAGAAAATACAACACACATTGAACATGAAAGCAAATACACAAACAAACACAATTGATTCTCTAAATCGATACAACGACTCAACAAACCAAAATAACTATCTCTTTACCAGATTACTCTAATCTTCACAAGGGAAATTGTGTATTCCACTTGGAAAGAATACTAACGCTCTCGGGAAATCTGTAGCCGTCTTTTCATCAATCCACTTGTTCTTCGCATACATTTCAACTTGAGCATCTTGATAAGCCGCAATATGATCAAATTGAAACTTCATTTGTCATTCTAGATGTTCAACTTGATGAAACATCTCATGAAGGCGATCTCCAATCCTTTTAAAATCTTCTTCAAACTTATCCAAACAACTAGAAATTTTCTCTAAACTTATAGCGATGAAACCATTAAAGTAGGGTTGAGGATCCCTTGAGACCTTGTCCCTAGCCTCTTCTCCAAGATTTCTCCTTTACATTTCTTCAAAAATTTCTCAAATCTCTCAAGAATGAAATGTAAGGGACGTAATTTTGATTGTTTGATGGTTAGGGAGAAGATGGGTAGATTTAAAGGGGAAAATCGTGTGAAAAACTGAAAATTTTCGGTTTTTGCACGACCCAGTAACCATGGCGCTTAGGCGCTGAATCTGGCGCCTAGGCGCCGGACCTATTGATACATAGTTGATTCTGGTGCTTAGGCGCCGAATTTGGCGCCTAGGCGCCGAATTTGGCGCCTAGGCGCCGAATTTGGCGCCTAGACGCCGGAACTATGTTCAACTCCGTTTCTCCTAATCGTCAAATTTTCAAAATTTCGTTCTCCAAGATAGGTAAATTATACTGGTAAGAGTAATTTAGACTCGATAACACAAATTATAAGCAATCATAATGAAGGTTAACTTGATCTCCTTTTTACTCATATTTTAAAATAGAGTGATCCTATTTTTAAATCTTACATACTTCAAAATCATTTTCTGCCTAAGTCAACCAAGACTTATGAGCATCAAATTTTTCTAAAGTAATATAAAATTAATCAAGATCGAGGCATAACCTTACATTAAAACACAAAAACACAAGATAATTATGGGTTGCCTCCCACAAAACGCTTGGTTTAACGTCGTCAGCCCGACTTAAGTAAATCTTTAATCAGGTTGACTCAATTCATAAGCCTCTTTATAAATCTTCTTAATATCTCCCAAATAAGGCTTCAATCTTAATCCATTTACTTTAAAAAATTTTTCCAGTTTTGGGATCTTTAATATACACAGCTCCATAATGGTATACTTTCTCAACAAAATAAGGTCCAATCCATTTAGATCTTAATTTTCCAGGAAAAAGTCTTAAACGAGAATTAAACAGTAAAACTTTTTGTCCAGACTCAAAAATTTTTCCGGAAATTTTCTTGTCATGCAACATCTTCATTTTCTCTTTATAAATTCTCGCATTTTCATATGATTCGTTTCTAATTTCTTCCATCTCATTTAATTACAATAATCGTTTTTCTCCTGCTTTATTCAAATTAAAATTAAACTCCTTTATCGCCCAATAAGCTTTATGTTCAAGTTCTACAGGTAAGTGACAATTTTTACCATAAATTAATCGGTAAGGTGACATTCCGATTGGTGTCTTATAAGTCGTTCTATAAGCCCATAATGCGAATCAAGTCTATCAACCCAATCAGTTCTTTTAGGATTAACGAGTCTTTTCTAAAATTCTTTTAATTTCTCTGTTTGATACTTCAGCCATTCCACTAGTTTGAGGGTGATAAGCAGTTGCAATTCTATGTTTGATTCCAAGTTTTTGAAGTAATGATTGAATTCTTATATTCCTGAAATGACTTCCGCCATCAGTGATAATTACCTTAGGCATTCCAAATCTTGAAAATATCATTTTCTTTAAAAATTTTGAAACACTTTTGGAATCACAGGTTTGGTAAAGCGATGTACTTCAATCCACTTTAAAACATAATCAATCTCTAATAAAATATAATTTTTTCCAGATGATGGAACAAGTGGTCCCATAAAGTCTAATCCCCATATATCAAAAATTTCAACTTCCAATATATAGTTTAACGACATTTCGTCTTTCCTGGATATATTTCCCATCCTTTGACATCGATCACATGTTTTCACATATTGTCTCACATCTTTAAATAAGGTAGGCCAATAAAATCCAGAATTTAAAATTTTAAATGCAGTTTTATCTATGTCAAAGTGTCCTCCAAAATCAGAATCATAACATTTTTGAAGAATAGCAAAAGTTTCCTCATATGGTACACATCTTCGAATCATAGAATCTTTACCAATTTTAAATAAATGAGGTTCTTCCCAAATATAAGATTTAGTATCATATTTAAATTTCTTATTAAATTTGTTATCCAAGTCATAAGGTAAAATATTGCTAACTGAATAATTAACAATATCAACATACCACGGTGTTTTGTATCTTTGAATAACATATAAAGATTCATCAGGGAATTTCTCATTTATATTTTCTTCTGAAATAATATCATTTTTAATTCTAGACAAATGATCAGCAATTTGGTTTTCAGTTCCTTTTCTATCTACTATTTGAAAATCAAATTCTTGTAGAAGTAAAACCCATCTTATAAGTCTAGGTTTAGAAACCTTCTTAGATATTAGATATTTAATAGCAGAATGATCGGTATGAACTATGCATTTAGTACCAAGAAGATAAGGTCTAAATTTATCAAAGGCATATACTATAGCTAGAAGCTCTTTCTCGATGGTAGTGTAATTTCTTTGTGTTTGAGTGAGAGTTTTACTAGCATAATATACAACTTTGAAAATTTTCTCATATTTTTGTCCTAATACAACTCCAATTGCAAAATCACTTGCATCACACATTAATTCAAAAGATTTATTCCAGTCAGGTGCAACAATGATAGGTGCAGTTATTAATTTTTCTTTTTGAATATTAAAAGCATTAATATAGTCTTCATTAAATTCAAATTGTGTATCTTTTTCTAATAAATGACAAAGAGGTTTAGCAATTTTAGAAAATTCCTTTATATCTTCTATAAAATCCAGCATGACCTAGAAAACTTCTCACATCAGTAACAGTAGTAGGTTGTTGCAATTCAGCAATAATTTTCACTTTTGCTTGATCTACTTCCATCCCTTTCCGTGATATTTTGTGTCCAAGTACAATGCCTTCTGTGACCATGAATTGACATTTTTCCCAGTTAAGAACTAAATTTGTTTCTTCGCATCTTTTCAGAACTTTGGCTATGTTTTCCAAACAAGATTCAAAAGAAGTTCCAAAGACTGAAAAATCGTCCATGAATATTTCAATTCCTTTGTCGATCAAATCACAAAATATTGACATCATACATCTTTGAAAAGTTGCGGGTGCATTACATAAACCAAAAGGCATTCTTCTAAAAGCAAATGTTCCATAAGGACTTGTAAATGTTGTCTTTTCTTGGTCCTCAGGAGCAATAAGTAATTGATGATAACCAGAATACCCATCCAGAAAATAGAAATATGAGTGTCCAGCTAATTTATTGAGCATTTGATCCAAGAAAGGTAAAGGAAAATGATCCTTTCTAGTGGCTTTATGTAGTTTCCTATAGTCAATACAAATTCGCCATCCAGTAACTTTTCATGTAGGAATAAGTTCATTTTTATCATTAACAATGACAGTTACTCCTCCTTTCTTCGGAACACAATGAATAGGACTTACCCATTGACTATCCGAAATAGGATAAATAATACCAGCATCTAACCACTTAATAATTTCTTTTTAGCAACCTCTTTCATAATAGGATTTAATCTTTTTTGCGATTCTATAGTAGGTTTAAAATTTTCTTCCATTAAAATTCTATGCATGCAAATGGAATGGCTTATTCCTTTTATATCGGCAATAGTCCGACCAAAAGCTTTCTTATAATTCTTTAACACACCTAGTAATTTTTCTTCTTGATTTTTACTCGGTTCGGAAGAAATAATAACGAGTAAAGTTAACGAATTTCCAAGAAAAGCATATTTTAAATGGGAAGGTAACATTTTTAATTCCGATTCGAGTGCTTTTTTAATTGAGGGTAAAAGTATATCATTTTAAGTTATGTCTAAAGTTTCCCAATTATCATTAATAAAATGAGTCTCTTCTTCTTCTACTATTTCATCTTCATCAGTTAAAAATTCAAATTTTTCTTCAGAAATAACTTTACATTTTTCTTGATAATGTTTTTCAATTAAATAATCAATTATATCCATTCAATAACATTTCTCTTTATCAGGGTACTTCATTGATTTAAGAACATTGAATTTAATTTCTTGATCATTGACTCTCATGGTTAATTCTCCTTTTTGCACATCAATCATAGCTCATCCGGTAGCTAGAAAAGGTCTTCCTAAAATAATAGGTATCTCTTTATCTTCTTCCATATCAAGTACTATGAAATCTACAGGGAAGATAAATTTATCCACTTTAACAAGGACATCCTCTATAACTCCTTTAGGATAAGTGATAGTTCTATCGACTAACCGAAGAGTTACGGTGGTGGGAGTAATATCTCCTAAATCCAATCTTCGAAAGATAGAAAATGGCATGAGATTAATACTTGCTCCTAAATCACATAAAGCTTTTCCGAAAAATTTTTCTCCAATAGCACAGGGTATAGTGAAACTTCCAGGATCTTTAAGCTTTTTAGGTAATTTCTTTTGAATTATTACACTGCATTCTTCACTTAATGCAACAGTTTCAAAAGATTTAAATTTTCTTTTTTTGCTTATAATATCCTTCATAAATTTTGCGTAAGTTGGCATTTGTTCCAAAGCTTCAGCAAAAGGTATATTAATAGTAAGTTTCTTAAAAATTTCAAAGAACTTAGAAAATTGATGATCAAGTTTTTGCTGTTTAAGTCTTTGAGGAAAATGTGGTGGTAGTTTTTCAACTTCTACATTAACAGGTATAACGATCGATCTTGACTAGAGAGAGAGTTTCTTTAGGTTTTTCAATCTCTTCAACCTCGATCTCTTTTTCAAGTTCATTCTGCAATCTTTCTTTTAATTCCTTTCCACTTCTAAGTTGCACTGACTTTAAATTGTTCATGTTCTTTTCCAGTTTCCTTTGGATTGATTTCAACATTACTAGGAAGTGTTCCTACAGGTCTGTTATTAATTAAAGTAGCAATTTGCCCCATTTGATTTTCAATATTACGAATAGCAGTATTTTGATTTTGTAATTGATTAGTCATTTGCATAATTAATTCCGCTATTGATAACTTTTTCTGTTGATTATTAAATCCAGGAGGTTTATAATTTGAATTAACTTGATTATTCCAATTTTCAGTGGGATTAGATTGATTATTACCCCATTGTTGTTGTGAATTATTCCAGTTTAAATTAGGATGATTTTTCTACCCAGGATTATAATAATTTGAATAAGGATTATTTTTACTTGCAATAGCTTGTAAAGTTTCAATAGTTTGAGAATCTTCAATATTAGCAGAGTTATTATGCGAAATATTAATTGCAAAATTATCTAATTTCTTAGACATTGCTGCAACTTGTGAAGTTAAGATAGAAAAGGCTTCATTATCTTGAATACTGGCCTTCTTTTTAGGGTTAATCCTTTTGGAAGGCCATTGAAAATTGTTATTAGCCATTTCTTCAATTAAAGTGTAAGCTTCTTCAAATGATTTAGACATTAAAGAACCTCCAAGCGATGAGCATCGATAATTGATTTTAAAGATCCAATTAATCCATTATAAAATGTTTGAATAATCAACCAATCAAGTAAAGCATGATGAGGACATTTTCTTAATAGTTCTTTAAATCTTTCCCAAGTTTCATATATTGTCTCCTCGATCAAATTGACTAAATGAAGTAATATCATTTCTTAATTTAGCAGTTTTAGAAGGAGGAAAATATTTAGCATGGAATTTTTGTGCCATTTCAGCCCATGTTTTAATAGAACCAGTCGCTAATGAGTTTAATCACATCTTTGCTTTATCTCTTAAAGAAAAAGGAAAGAGTCTAAGTCTAATAGCATCATCATAAACATTGTTATATTTAAAGGTAGCACAAAATTCTAAAAAACTAACAAGATGTAAATTTGGATCCTCATTTGGTGATCCACCAAATTGATTGTTTTGCACTATTTGAATAATAGACGGTTTAAGTTCAAAAGAAGTAGCATCTACAGTGGGTATTTGAATACTACTATGAAGTTCATCAATCTGTAGGGTTAGCATAATCCCTTAATGGTTTATAAACATTTTGATCATTAAGTTCGATTGGATTTTGTAAAGTAGACATTTCTTGAAATTTTTGAATTTGTTTTCCCTTTTTAATTTTTCTAATTGTTCTTTCCAATTCAGAATCTAAAGGTATTAATCCTTCAGAACCAAATCTTCGTATAAAACAAGCAATAAAATTTAACTATTCTATTTCTTTCTTTCTTTGATTTCTTCCCCGGCAACGGCGCCAAAAACTTGACCCGACCGCCGCGCTTAACGCAGTAATGTTTACTTTCAAAAGATAGCCAAAAAGCTTTGACTCGATTTAAAAATAGCAGCTAGTGTATAAAATTAATATTATATAAGTAATATTTTTACACACTAGGGGTACTACGCAAGTATACGTATCGTTTCAAGTAATATAGGGTTTTTAAACAAAGACCCTGACATCGATCCCACGGGGAAGATTTATAGAAATAAATTTTCTATAAAGTGAAAGCGAAATAAAATAGTAAAAATATTTTTATTTTGATTATAAATTATATTAATTTACTAGATGCAATTAAAGAAAACAATAATAAGAAAATGATTTTATAAACTCTATATAAAATAAACAACTTTCTTTCCTTCAATTAATCCAAGATTTTTAAGATAATTTAATATTCGTTGGAGAATTTAATTTATGGTATTGTGCCAAATAGAAGCATTCCTATTCTTTACCCTTTGATCCAAGTGCAAAGAACATTGACTAATTTACAGAATAAGTCCGGATGTATTGTTAGTAGAATGGGTTAATCTAGGCTCACACTTCTAGATGTCCAAGGGTGGCTATGGTCAGCCCTACTAGTGACCCTTTCCTAGTCTATAAATCAAATTATAAGAATTTAGTCTGTCACTCTAAAAACTTATCAATTGTACGCCCTTTAAATATTATCTTCCTATTTATTTGCACTTCACCATGAATAGCCCGCTCATGGCCTTCGACTACCCAAGGATTCATGTGACATTTACAAGTTAAGAGTTCTTCTCCTACAAGGTTTCTAAACTCTTCAACAGGTTTTAACAATTCAAACGGCCAATTTAAAAAGTAAAGTAAGATCAGGTATTAATGTCATCACAATGTTTTGAAAATATTTTGAATTTTAATTCTCCATCGAATCTTTATATTATCTTATCTATCTCTTCATAATTGAAGTAAGAAAGTAACTAACTACTCAGAACACATTGAAAATAAATAACAAAACATAATAATTAAACTTTGAATCAAATGTAAAAATATACTTATCTCAAATATTTCTTCTACGGATCTTCCGATTCTATCGACTCCACGAGTGTAATGAACTCCGGATGCAATAACTTGAAAATAAACTCACTAAACTAAACAAAAGTGGCCCTAAATTTCTCTCTCTAATTCTCTCTCTAAGGATGAGAGATCCTAAAGTAGATAAGAGAAAGGGGTACAATGGGAGGAGCACGTTTTCTGAAGAATTGGACCTCTATTTATAGGCTTCAAGAGTTGCCTTGAGGCACCTCTTCAAAATATGTCCACATTCAATGAATCTTCTAGAAGGTCGGTCTGGCGTCTAGGCGCAGGACACCGCGTCTAGTTCTTTGCACCTCTTCACTTTGGCTTGCACCTCTTCGCGATTAAAACCATTTTGGAGCTTCCAAATGCAATGTATCACATGTCCTATTGTCAAGGAATAACTGCCAGCCTTCTAGAATGTCCAATAACCGCTCACTCCGTCAAAATAACTGATCAAACGTTGTGAAAAACTTAACAGTTTTCGTATCGAGTCTGGCGCTTAGGCGCCAGTTTCTGGCGCTTAGGCGCCAGTTTCTGGCGCTTAGGCGCCAGGTCATATTTTTTTATACTTTTGGTATTTTCCTCCTTTTTTGCTCCTTTTTGCTCCTTTTTACTTCTTAGACCTTTTTACATTATCTACATCCAAAAACACAAAAAAATACCTTTCATTAAAGCATAATATCCTTAGAAATTAATAAGAATTAAGACATAAAGAAATAGTTATTTTTTTATAGATCACCTACTTCCCAATAAAACAGACTGTTTGCATAGTCTTTAACCATGAGCAGGCTCTTCCAATGTCTAGAGTCTCCCATCTTTTCTTTAGTAACACTTGGGTGGGTTTTGTTGCAATACTTGTCCCATAAAAAACTTGCCCAAAGAGTATCCTTCATTTTGAATTTAATCCACTATTTACAATAAAAAACAAGGCTCATTTGCTGAAAAATTTTAAAACCCAGGCCTCTAGTAGTGACAGATTTACATAGTTTATTCCACATAGCCAGTGCATTTGTTTGTGCTGGCCTTCCCAAAGAAATTTGTTAAAAGTGGTTTCAAGGAGCTTTTGAGTGCTCTTCTTCATCCTTATCATTTAAAGAGTATAAAGAGGAAAGGTGGTAAGGATGCTCTTCAACAAGGTTTCTCTACCTCCATTTGACAGATAGGTGTTGGTCCAGCTGTTAATAAAAGAGGTGATCTTATTAATTACTTCATCATATTGGGTTTTCTTGTGTCTGCCTTTCATCAGTTGTACCCCCAAATATTTCAATGGTAAAGTTGTAGAAGAGAAGCTAGTAAATTTCTTGATCCAATTTTTGTTAGTGATGTTTTGTTGTTTCCCAGTTAAAAATTGGCACTTTTCCTTATTTAGCTCCAAACGAGCCACCTCCTCCAGATGGGCCAAAAGGTGTAGAGTCTTCTTCACAGCTTGTTTACTACCATTAGTTAAAATGATTACATCATCGGCATAAGCAAGATGACTGATTACAAGAATAGAACTGTGATGAAAACACAGATATGGATAATTGGTGTGAGCAGAATTCAGGAGCCTTGAGAAGTAATCAAAAGCCAAAATGAAGATTGTAGGGGATAAGGGTTCCCTCTGCTTGATGCCCCAACCAGCAGAAAAATAGCAATGGGAGTTGCCATTTATGAGTATACTATAATTGGTATTAGAAAGCCATGTTCTAATAAAGTTGCAGAAAGTTGGGGTGAACCCCCTTAGCGGTTAGAACATTATCTATAAAGTTCTAACTGATAGAATCATAAGCCTTCTTGAGATCCAGTTTACAATCGATTATGACCTCGAGGTTTAGTCAAGCTCATAGTAGCAAGCGCGTAATGCTATCAGAGATGGTTCTTCGCTGAACAAAAGTTGATTGATTGGGGGAAATGAGTTTGTGGAGGTGGGGTTGAAGCCTTTGTACCATTATTTTGTTGATGATTTTAGTGAGAGTATTAGTCATACTGATAGGTTTGAAATCCTTCCAGCGAGATTTTGTTGCACCTTTAGGAATTAAGACAATGGTAGTTGAGGAAAAGTAATTGGGCAGAGTTGTACTAGAAAAGAAGGATTGAATAGCAATTATGACATCACCTTTGACAATAGCCTAGGCTTTTTTATAAACTTCAGCAATATACCAATCCGGTCCAGCAGCTTTATTACCATCAATATTATTTAAGGCCATCCAAATTTCATCTTCATCAGGTAAATTAGTTAGCTGTAGTTGGTTCGCATATTCCCTATCAGCAAGAAACAACTCAGTGTGAATTTATGGAGGCTCATTGGAAGACTTTGAGCAATTAGTAAGGGATCAGAAATCAGCTGCCCTTGGTTATTTTTAACACTGAGAATAGCATTTAACTGTCTTCTATACTTAATCATAGCATGAAAGTATCTGGAGTTCCTATCACCAAAGAGATGTTTGTTCACAGCAGCTTTCTGTTGCAGAAATTGCTCTTCCACTTCCAGGGCATGTGATAAGTGTTCATGTGCCTCTATTAGCAGATGATCATTATCTTTTCCAACAGCTTGGTCACATTCCAACTTGGATAACTTCTGTTCAGCAAGAGTGACCTGATAGAAAACTTTCCCAAAAACTTCCTTGTTCCACCTCCTCAGATGTTGGGCAAGATTTTTCTGCAGTCTCCATAATTTGGCGAGAGGATTATCCCCACCCCCAAGAGAAATTCTCCAACCTTGTTTCACCTCATTAAGAAAATTGTGGTGTTCAGCCTAGACATTAAGAAATCTAAAAGAGGATGTGAAACATCTTTTCATAAATGAAATCATACATATATATATATATATATATATATATATATAATGGCGGCTCGGCTCCTTTGTGTTTGCTCTGCTAGGGTTTCGACCATGACCCTATCGGCGGTCGACTTCTTGGGAGCTTCACTAGTGGGAGGTAAGGTGGGGTGATCTCTTCCTTGGCTTTGTACCCGATTTTGGTGGCTCGTCGTGTCTTTCCGGTCTTTCCCGGCCGCTTCCTTTTTAAATTTTACTGTTCCATTGCCTCCATTGTTCTTTGCCCCTTCCGCTCGTTGGTCTTGTTCCGGCTCTCCCGTGCCTGGCAGCTTCTTCTTTTATCATTACTTTGGACTGGCTTTTTGAAGTTCTTACTCATCTTTGTTGGTCGGGCTCGGTGGTTTGTGCCTTGCCGTCCGGCCTTCAGTTCGTTCTCTCGCTCACTGGCTCGCCCCATTGATTTGGATACTAATCTCTCTTGGGCTAAAGCCATCTATGCTCGGTGTGGTTGGGAATGCCCCTTCTATTTCGATCCATCAAAGCTCATTTTCCCACAAAAGCTACATGATGCTCGCAGCTCGGTAAAGTATCCCGCCCCTTCATCAGACCACTTGAAGTCAAGGATGGCTGCCCAGCAGTTATCTTTACTGATAAGGAGTTGGAAGCCCTTGATGAGGAAATCAAACTCACCCTCATTGGAAAATTTGTGTTGGGACACCCAAAAATGGAGCTAGTAAGGAAATACTTTGAATCCCTCAATTTCAAAGGCAGCTGGAAGATAGGTCTGTTGGATGGAAGACACTTGCTCATCAACTTCTCAAATGAAGAAGACTATGCTTTACTATTTGCAAAACAAGTAGTTAGCATTGTTGGGGTTGAAATGAAGATTATCAAGTGGACCCCAAATTTTGATCCAAGTAAAGATCCCCCTATAGTGCCTATTTGGTTCAAACTCCCCAACCTTCCATATACATACTTTAACCAAACAGCCTAATTTCAAATTGGGAGGTCCCTTGGCACACCATTAAGATTGGATGCTAAAACTATCAACAAGGCAAAGCCAGAATCAGCTAGAATCCAGGTAGAAAGGGATATTTCCCTACCTGAGATAAAAAGGATTTGGATTGGGTCAGCTAGTGATGGGCACTGGCAGGAGATTATCATGCAGCAAAAGCCTCATTTCTGCACCCATTGCAAGATGTTTGGTCACACAAATGAAAGATGGTATAGGCTCCACCCCCATCATAGAAGACCAGTTAATTTGGCCAATAAAACTTCCTCCCCTCCAGCAGGTAATGTTATCATTCATAATGAATTTGTGGCTCCTCCAGCTGGGAATGATAAGGATGTCTCTCAGGTAGTTTCCCCCTACTGTCCTGAGACTACTGACATACCATTGAAGATTGCTGCTCCTGTTGCTGTGGGAGAGATGGCTGATCCTCCTGTTGTCAGCCCACCTCCTCATCCAGTTCACCCAATCCTGTTGGAACAGTCACCTAGCAGATCCTTCTCAATGGAGTCCCCTGGGCCCAATGGTGAATGGTGTAGAAGAGAAATAGAGGAAATTAGAATTGTAACACCTACTCAATCTACTAACCCCTCAACAGTGGCTCTCCCTCCCAATGTTATTAATGACATGCAGACAGTTATTGAGGGTAAATGGGAAACCCAAATCTCAAAGAAGAAAAAGAAATTAAGCACTGAATTGCAGAAATTGGGGACTCCTCTATCTGAGTGGCAATTGGCAGGCTCCATAAAAAGAAGATCTAGATCTAGATCTAGATCTCAATCTTCCCACTCCCACCCCCCAACCCAATGATAAACATGTTATGTTGGAATATTAGGGGCATTGGTAATCCATTGTCCCTGAAAAGAATTTTTACATCATTAAGAAACATAAGCTATGGTGCTTTGCCATTTTTGAACCTTTGGTGCATAAGCACTCTTGCAAACTCCTCAAGAGATTCCATGGTTTTAACCACTTTAGTAATCTATGACAATAAGATTTGGGTATTCCGTAGAAAGGAAGTCACTTGGTCTCTCATCCTTGACCATCAACAATTCCTACACTCCTCTTTCCAAATTAATGGTCATCATGGTCTCATCACATTTGTCTATGCAGGCTGCAGCAATTTGGATAGATCTGCTTTGTGGGATCAGCTCATTAACATTGGTTCCAATCTCAATCAACCATGGCTTGTGGGGGGGGGGGATTTTAATTGCATTGGATCTCTTGGGGAAAAATTTGGAGGTAGGGCCCCAAATCTGACTAAGATGACTAACTTCATTGATAACATCCAAGATGCACATCTGTTTGACATTGGCTATAGTGGTCCAAAGTATACTTGGAGAAGAGGATCTATATGGGAGAGACTAGACAGAATCTTAGTGAACCACCATTGGCTATCCACCTGGCTTCTCACCTATGTCTCTCATTTAAGCTTTGCTGCATCTGACCATAGACCTATCTTGATTACCATCACCTCCCCTACCCAGGCCAGATCCCCTCCTCCTTTCAGATTTCTGAATGTTTGGTCCTCCCATGCTGATTTCAACTGCATTGTCCAGGAGCATTGGTGCAATATTGTTCATTCTACCCCCCTCATTAAGCTTAGCTATCTTCAGATTAAACTCAGTAAGGCCCTCAGATACTGGAGCTGGAACTCATTTGGTAACATCCACCAGGCTGTTAATACTGCTGAGAATGCCCTCATCCACCTAGAAACCCAGTTTCAGGCTGGCAATGCTACTGAAAACCAACTGTTTGATGCCCAGGCTACTCTTATGGTTGCCATAGCCAATCAGGAAGCCGTTCTAAAACAAAAAGCTGCTCTAGCCCATTTTGTTGATGCAGACAGAAATTCTAAATATTATCATGCACAAATTAATTACAGAAGGAAGTGTAACAATATTCACAGTATCAAATCTGCAGATGGTCGACTGTTATCCAACCTCCCTGACATTGCAGCTGATGCAGTTCATTATTTTAAGCAACTCCTTACCCAACAGGCTGGTCCCAAGGCATCTATTGATAAATCCCTCTTCCAAAATGATATTACATTCACTTCCAGCCTTGATCTGACAGATACCCCCTCAGCTAAGGAAATCTGGACTGCTCTTAATTCAGTGGATAGCAACAAGACAGCTAGGCTCGATGGCTACACAGTTGACTTTTATAAGAAGTCTTGGGATTGGATTTAGAATGATGTGGTAGCAACTATACAAAGTTTCTTTATGGGTCATCCCCTCCCCAACTATTTTAGTGCATCAAATTATGTGTTAGTGCCCAAAACTAATACTACCCAGAACTGGAACCACTATAGGCCTATTTGCCTGACTACAGTAATAAGCAAGACCATTAGTAAGATTATTGTGAGCAGGTTACAACCTCATCTGGACAGATTAATCAGGCCAAATCAGTCAGCATTTGTCAAGGGGAGATCTATTTGTGACAATGTCCTGTTGGCTCAGGAACTTCTCCTTGATCTTGATAAGAGCCAAAGGGGGGGTAACCTCATTTGTAAGCTTGATATCCAAAAGGCTTATGATACCATCAGTTGGGAGTTCATCTTGGAAGTTCTTGCTGCCAGAGGTTTCAAGAGCCATTTCTGCAATCTTATTAGGAGATGGTTGGAAACAAATGAGCATTCAATTTTAATTAATGGCCAAGCTTGGGGGAGATTCAAAGCAACTAGGGGTCTTAAGCAAGGAGATCCATTATCCCCCACTATTTTCATCCTGGCATTAGATTACTTCTCAAGATTGGTGGATAGAGAGCTTCTTCCCGTAACATTTCCAGGTACCACCATAGATCTAACATTGCAATCTCACATCTAATGTATGCAGATGTTATTATGCTTCTATCAACTGCCCACAAAAATGCTGTCAAAAAAATTAAGTGGTGCTTGGAGGCTTTTCAACAGCAGGCTGGTATGGTCTTCAACAAAGAGAAATGTCAACTAATCTTTTCTAAGCATACTTCTGTCTCCATCAGACATTGGATTACTGAGCACACTGGTTTTTCCAGTGTAACTCCTCCAATTAAATATCTGGGAGCTTATCTTACTGTGGGCAGGGCTAAACAAATACAATTTGATGAATGCTTGGGTAAGATTAAATCTCAACTCACTTGCTAGTCCAACTCCTTTCTGTCCAATGGTGGCAGAATCACTCTTCTGAAAAGCATTCTCACCTCTTTTCCATCATACCTGCTTCAACTGACACCTTTGAAGAAGAGCACTCATCTGCAACTGGAAAGAACTTTCAACAGATTCCTTTGGTCAGGTCAGAGGCACCAGCTTCATTGGACAGCTTGGGTTAAAACTGCTAAACCCCTCCTAGCTGGTGGGCTAGGCTTTAGGGGTCTTCTCCACCTGCAACATATAAACTTCCTAAAGCTGTGGATCCACTTTAGAGCACAGACCTCCTTATGGGCCAAATTTCTGAAAGGCAAGTACTGCAGGCATGTCCACCCCTCCCTTGCTGTTAGAAGATTGGGGGATTCTAAGATTTGGGTCAATTTGCTAAAAGTTAGACAAGAAGCTAAAAATAAATTATTTGGGATCTGGGTAAGGGGGAGATCAACTTCTGGTTGGACAACTGGTGTCCAAAAGATTGGTTAACCCCTAGACAGGATAATACTGATCTCTCTCAGTCTGTGGCTGAGTTCTGGGATGGTGCTACTTGGTCCATCCCACATCTTAGAGCTATTCTGCTGGACCAGTCAGCACAGAAGATTGCTACTATTCCTATACATTGGGGGAAACCTGATAGTATCAACTTGGGGGTCTCCAAACATCAAAGTATTACTAAATACCTATATAGCTCCTCCTTTTAGTGGCCTGCTGTAAAGTGGGGGAAGTCTGTATGGAGTAAATACCTTTCCCCCTCTATGTCTTTTCTTTGTTGGAGAGCCCTTCACAGCATTATCCCCACTGATGACATTCTCAAATTAAAAGGCTTGAGAGGTCCTTCCATTTGTGTTCTTTGTCATCAGCAAGAAGAGTCTATCCCCCATCTGTTCTTCCAGTGCAATTTCTCCCAGGATGTTTGGAATGAATTAAACTCCCAGTTAAGACATAATAGCATAAACCTTCATTGGCAGTTATTCCATCATCATTGGTGCTATGGGGAAATCCCAAAGTTCAACACTATCCAATTCATTGCCCTCTGGTTTATTTGGATGGCTAGGAATCAGGCCAAATTTGAAGACCTTACTGCTGTTGCTACCTCTGTGGCCAGAAACTGTAAATCTTATATTAGCAAACTCATTGTTCATAAGGGCTTCCCTCAAATTCTTCAGAAGCCTCCCTCATTACCCCCCCTGGTCTCCTTCCAGGCCAAAACTGTTAGCTGGCAGGCTCCCCTTTGTAACTACATCAAGATAAATACTGATGGTAGTTTTTCTATTGATGGTGCTGGTGTAGGGGGCATTTTCGAGAATCATCCGGGAAATTGTCTCCTATATTTCCTTGCCCGGTTTCGCCCAAGATGCTTTTGAATCGGAACTTATTGCTTGTTCTTTGGGCACTTCGGCTTGCCCGAATTGCTCGGTTGGCAAAATATATGGATTGAGGTGGACTCTCAAGATCCGATTAATAGCATTGACCATATCCATCATCTACAGTGGCACCACAAATACTGGATGCAACACATTCTTGCCTTCAGAACCCCTCATACTAAATTTTCTTCTAACTATAGGGAGGGTAACAAACCTGCCCATTGGCTTGCCCGGGAGGGTGCTCTCTCCCCCAAAGCTGAGGTTTCCAATCTGCCACCCAATGAGCTTAAGTTCTTAATTGCTGGAGACAAGCTGAGCTCCCCCCATCTCAGAATTGAATATAAATCTCCATTCTAAGTCTATTTTGTTCCCTGGGGTTCTGATTTGGAATGCCCTGGTGGTTTTGCTGCTACCTCTATGGTTCACCTGCTGGACATCTGCAGGGTCTCCTCCCTTGACAAGATTCAGCTATTACTATCCTGGGAGTGAATCAACATGCTGACTACCATGGCTCTGTGGGTTCCTTCTTGCTGCATGATTATATTTCAGTTTTTGTTTGTTTTGGTGAGTAATAGAGGCTTTGTAATTTTTCTGGTTTCTTATCCCATGGTAGGGGCTGCCACCAAGTTGTTGTTTGTATGGAGGCCTTTCTACTTCCTTTTGTAAATCATTTCATACTTAACATGTAGGGGCTTCTTCTGCCCTTTCCTTTAAAATATATAGACACACACACACACACACACACACACATATATAGGATGCTTGGCGGTGGCGGCGCTCAGCTAGGGTTTGGGCATGGCTGGTAGCTGTGCTGCCCGGTGGAGAAGGTGGGTGGTGATCTCCAGTAGCTCCCTGACGTTTCCTGATCTTCTCCCTGCTGCTTTGGAAGGAGTTGTTAAACTTTGGTTTTTCACGGGCTTTCCCATTTTAAAGTTTTCTACTGTTCCATTTCTGAGCTGTGGCTTTGGTGTTGTTTCTGTTGTACATTTATGGCTCTCCCTGTAGATCTGAACACAAGCATTGATTGGGCTAAAACAACTTATGCTGGGGTGGTTGGCAAAGGACCTTCACCACTTACTGACCCTGCTTAGCTTGTTTACCCCCAAATTTTACATGATGCAGCTGCTGGTAAGGGCACCTACCCGTTTATTAATCCCATTGGAGTTAAAGATGGATGTCCTGCTGTCCTTTTCTCTGAGAAAGAACTTGAGTCACTTAATGCTGAGGTTAAACTTACCTTAATTGGCAAATTTGCCTTGGGCCATCCTAAAATGGATTTGGTCAAAAGTTATTTTAACTCCCTAACTTTCATTGGCAATTGGAAGATTGGGCTTTTTGATGGAAGACACCTCCTTATCCACCTCACAACTGAGAAGGATTATGCCAGGTTATTTGCTAAGCAAGTGGTCACTATTGCAGGAATGGAGATGAAGCTCATTAAGTGGACACAAAGTTTAACCCAAGTAAGGACCCCCAATTTTCCCTATTTGGTTCAAGTTCCCCAACCTCCCCTACAGATTTTTCAATCAAAATGCACTATTCCAAATTGGTAGAGCAATTGGAACACCTTTGAAACTGGATGCTGCAACATTTAACAAAGCTAAACCAGAAGCTGCTGGAATCTAAATTGAGAGAGATATATGACTTCCAGAAATCAAAAGAATTTGGATTGGATCAGGATCATATAAATTTTGGCAAGAAGTGATTATGCAACAAAAACCTTATTACTGTTCCCACTGTAAGATGTTTGGGCACACCACTGAGAGATGCTACAGGCTCCACACCCCCTAAGAAATCTATTCCTAATGCTAGAGAAGTCCCTGTTGCTGAATTTCCTGTTGCTCCTAGTTTTGAGAAGCAGGCCCCTTATCCTAATGGAATTATGGCTAATTCACAGGTGGTCACTACTTCTGAGGATATTGTTACTGACAATAGGCCGAATTCTACCTCTCCAGCAAGCTTAATTCTGCCAACAGATAAAACTTCTAGTTACCTAACTGCTATTAATAGGAGACTGTCCCCCCTCTGGAGCTATTCCTAGTCACATCCTATCATCCAACACCTCTTCCCCACATCCATTTAGTTCTATTGTTAACAAAACTGAGGCTTTTGAACCTACCCTTCCATTTTGTCAGCCTAATGTAATCACCCATCCTCTTCTGAATGTAGAAGCAGACAAGCAACTGGTTGCCCCGCCCCCCTTCTGATATGATGGGTGAAATGCAACAATCCATGGATGAAGATTGGGTGATACACACAGCTAAAAAGAAAAAAGAAACAAGACAGAACTTTAAAAACTATCAGATACAACTCTTAATGTGGGTAGAGATGTACCCCCCCCCCCTTTCACTAGGGGTAGAACCAGATCCAGATCTCAGACATCCCCATCCCCTCCCAATTCTACATGATAAATTTTCTTTGATGGAACATTAGAGGAGTGGCTTACCCTCAATCTCTGAAGAGACTAATACATTTAAACAAAAAACATAAACTTTGGTGTTTAGCTATTTTGAAACCTTTGGTCCATCATAATTCAGCTAAAATCCTTAGCAAATTTCCTAGTTTTTCTCATTATGCCAATTCAAGTAACAAGATTTGGATTCTTTGTAGAAAAAAGGTTAACTGGTCAGTCTTGATTGTCCATAATCAATTTGTTCATCTTTCTTTCCAGCTAACGGGCTACAGTGCTTTTTCCACCTTCATCTATGCAGGTTGCAGAAAAGCATACAAATCAATCTCTGGGAGCATATTCAGCAAATCAGTAGCACAATGGCTTCCCCTTGGATAGTTGGGGGAGATTTCAACTTTATTGCCAATCCAGCTGAAAAAATGGGAGGTAGGAATCCCAATCTTAATACCATGAACACTTTCTGTGATAATATTCATCTTGCTGGTCTTTTTGACCTAGGGTTTAGGGGCCCTCTTTTCACTTGGAAAAGAAGTCATATTTGGGAGAGGCTGGACAGATTTTTGGTTAATGATCATTGGCACTCCCATTTTTTACTCACTTTTGTCGCTCACCTTTCTCTTGCATGTTCTGACCACAGACCTTTACTTTTGTCAATCTCTGCTCCTCCAACTAGATTTTCTAGTCCCCCTTTTAGATATCAAAACATTTGGTCTACCCATCCCACCTTTTTACAGATTATCAATGCCCATTGGAGAGGAGTGGCCCATCATGACCCTTGGATTAAATTGTGTTTGCTTCATGTGAAACTCAACAAAGAGCTCAGATGATGGGGTTGGAATGGATTTGGAAATGTTTTTACAGCATTGGAAGAGGCTGAGAAAGAAGTCCAGTTGCTGGAGTCTCAAGTTCAGTCTGAGGGGCTTCTGAACATCAGCTTATAGCAGCCCAAGAAAAATTGCTCAACTCCATAGAAACTCAAGATCTTTTCCTCAAATGGAAGGCCTCACTCAACATATTTACTAAAGGGAACAGAAATACCAGATTTTATCATGCATATATCAATTATAGAAGGAAATACAATACCATCCACTATATTCAGGAGGAGAATGGAATCTGGATACTTAATAATCTGGATATTGGTAGGTGTGCAACTCACTATTTCAAGAATCTGGTTAAACAACCCATTGTGGAAAGAGTTCTCATTAATTCTTCTTATTTTCAGGATCATTACCAGTACACCAGTAGCCTGATACTAACAAATCCTCCCACTGAAGATGAAATTTGGCAAGCCCTCAACTCAATTGATAACTCTAAAATAACGGGGCCTGATGGGTATACTATTGATTTTTATAAGAAGGCCTAGTCTATTATCAAACAGGAGGAATTGAAGCCATCACTAGTTTCTTCTAAGGTGTGGATATCCCCCATTAATTCAGTTCTTCTAACATTGTCCTAATTCCTAAGAATAATGATCAAAGAAGTTGGGACCATTTTAGACCCATATGCCTCACATCTGTAATCAGTAAAGCCATTAGCAAAATCGTAGTTGCTAGACTCAGCCACATCTGGGCAAGCTGATCTGCATGAACCAAACTGCTTTTGTTAAGGGAAGATCCATCTCTGACAATATTCTTCTGGCCCAAGAGTTGTTGTTAGATCTGAACAAGCACTGCAGGGGGGGAACCTTATCTATAAGCTTGATACAAGAAAGCCTATGATACTATCAATTGGGACTTCATCCTGGAAATACTTTCTACTAGGGGCTTCCCCAGAGACTTCTGTAATTTAATTTTCAGATGGTTAAACACTAATTCCCATTCCATTCTCATAAATTGTTCCAGCTGGGGTTCTTTCTCTGCATCTAGAGGGCTAAAGAAAGGGGACCCTTTCTCCCCCACTCTCTTTATTTTGGCAATGGATTACTTCTCTAAACTGTTGAATCATCAAATAAGTGCCCATAACTCTATAAGGTACTATCACAAATCAAATCCCTAATCTCCCATCTTATTTATGTTGATGATGTTATGATTTTCTCCAATGCTACTAAAAATGTTGTGAAGCACATATACAAATGCCTACAACTGTTTCAAACACATTCTGGCATGTATTTCAACCTTGCAAAATGCCAAATCCTTTTTCCCAGCAAGCTCTCCCTGGAGGTGAAGCACTGGATCCTCAATTATACTAGTTTTTCTTGCACCCAACTTGCCCTGAAATACCTTGGTGTGCAGTTAAACATTGGCAGAACTAAACAATGTCATTTTGATGAGATACCAAAGTCAGTAACTACCTTGCCAACTGGACTCATCTCTACCTGTCTAATGGACACATACTTACTTTGCTTAAGAGCATAATCACCACCCTTCCGTCCTATGTTATGCAAATGACCACTATGAAGAATAGTACCCAATTGCAGTTTGAAAGGACTTTCAATCATTTTCTTTGGGCAGGTCAAAGAAATCAAATTAATTGGGCTTCATGGCAAAAAGTGGCTAAACTTGCTTCGGCTGGAGAATCTTTAAGAAGTTCCTCCCCACTGATGATATACTTAAGCTGAAGGGACTCAGGGGCTTGCAGATTATGCTTCAATGCTGAAGAATCAATCCCCCGCCTATTTTTTTCTTGTCGGTTCTCCCAGTATGGAATACACTAAGCAACTCTCTCACTCTGAATTCACAATATCTTCAATGGGACAACATTTTTACCTGCTGGGCTGGTTGGTATAAATTGGGTGCAGATACCTTCCCTTTACTCACTACTTGGTTCCTCTGGATGTCCAGAAATCAAGCTATTTTTTAGGACATTACACCTTGTGTGCAAAAAGTGGCCAGAAACTGCCTCACTTATCTTCACAAACTCATCAGATATAAAAAATTCCCCAATATTTGTTCTACCCTTACAAACCAGAATCTTAATCTCCCAAGGATTATCAAGGTATTCTGGCACCCCCCCCCCAAGCATTCATTCCATCAAAGTTAATACTGATGGCAGTTTCAGTGAGAGGGGAGCTAGCATGGGGGGCATATTCAGAAACTATTTGGGTGAATGCCTACTTTTATTCCATGCTCCTATAATTGCTTATGGGAAACTGAGTTAATTACTATCTACTGGGCACTTCAGCTAGCTTTTAAAAATCAGTGGACACCTTTAATGGTGGAAGGAGATTCCCTAGTTCTTAACCAACTGCTCATTTCTGACAGCCACACTTCCTGGCACCATTTACAGTGGGTCCAGAAGATTCAACATCTTAAGTCCCAACTTGAGGTCAGCTTCAAATTCATTGTTAGAGAGAGGAATTGAGATTAGCTATAGTGGTTAACACTCCTCACTTAAAAATGCAGATTGGTTAGCTCGTTTTGGCTCACACTCCTCTTTATTGGCCCTACTCCTCACTTAAAAATGTTGTTAGGTGGAGATCTTCTTGCTGCCCCACACCTCAGAATTGAGATCAGCTAAACTCAGCTTTTGTTGTGTTTTTCAAAGGAATTTTTTTATTGGTATACCTGTAAGTTGGATGTTTATATTACCTGCTTTGCTTTTATTTGTGTGGAGTTGTAGTTGAAGAAGGAACCCACAGGATTTTGAATGTTATGTTTTGGGTTTAGAGGGGTTTCTTTTCTTCTCTACACTTTTGTAATTTTTGCTTCTAAATAGATTAGGAGCGCAGGTTGGCTCCTTTTTCAATATATATATATATATATATATATATATATATATATATATATATATATATATATAGTTTGTGTGCATTTAAAATTAGAATTGATGATATTAAAGACTTGAAATTGTAGGACTAAGGTGACGCAAACTTCTGTGTGAGGAAGTGTAAGAATCGTTGATGTGAAATGGAGAATCTAAGTCTATTGAAACCGTCAGTTGTAACTTAAGGGTATATTTTTGTGTTATATTTGTTAATTAGAATTTTTAAACATTAAATTGATATATATTTATTATGTTAATATGAAATTAGGTTATTTGAGGTCGGGTAGAATAGCAAGCATATTAAGTGGAGGATTAAGATGTCTCTTATTAATTGAGATTGAGTAATTATATTTGTAAATTTCAGTAATTATTTATACTTCAATTGTATGTTTGACTTCATATATTCCTTAGTTCAACAATACATTTTTATATTGTCTGGCAAGATAGATGTGCATGTTAAATATAGTTGCATAACAATTTAGTTTATGATGATATCAAAACATTACATAACTTTAGTAAAGATATACATAGTAGCATATTGCATCACATATATATGTCACATTATTATTTAACCTTTAGAATTTTACTTAAATGTGCACACATTGGTTGATTTCATGACATATATATATATATATATATATATATATATATATATATATATATATATATATATATATATATATATAAAATAAGTTTGCTTTATTTATCAGTAGATAGTTGTAATTGTTTCATAGAAAAGATTGCATTATATGAAAGAATGAAATAAATTTTATATGAATGCTTGTATGTGCATGTTCAGAGGAGTTCGCCCCTAATATTACAGGCAAAGGATGCTAGTGTACTCCGGTGCGTAGACTTTTTATACCACCCAAAACAACTGCGATAGTTAGTTCACTAATCTTTTTGCCCACGTGATAATATTGGTCAAGGTCAGGTAAGGGTAATCCCACCTTAGATAATTGTGTTGTTTATATCACCAATCGTTGTGCCGACATGAGGCTACAAGGCAATATCGGCTAAGACTTTGTAGGATATTTTGACGGTAATCCTCAAAGTAGATAGATGAGTATGTAAGAAGTATAAAGTAAAAGTAAAATTAAAGTTAATACATAAAAAAAATTTCGAGTATTTTCATTTAGAAAATATCATTGATTTATGCATTAGTATATTCAAAGATTTCATACAAAAGATTAGTATCATAAAATATCTTTCATATAGAGATAAAAAAACATGCATACATATTGATTTCTTTTCCTTGAATTACTGTAATTTAGAAGTGTGATTACTCCTGAGATGTCTTTAGATAACTCATTATGTTGCTTTAACATTTTTTTCAGGTAAGCTTTTGATTAAGATGAATAGAAAAGGAGATAACTCATTATGTACAAGAGATGAGAACAACATAAAGAAAAGTATTTTTTTTTGTTACTTTTATTTGCTTTCTTTAGTGGCATTTTCATGAATGTTTAAATGTTAAACTATTAGGGATATAAACGGTATAAAACAGGATAGATTTTCATCGTACAATTCGTACCCGTCTTAAGCACCGAGCAGAGCCGTGACAACAGATTTCTCAGAAAGATCCGTAATTTGATAGAAGTGCATTACGTTCTCTCGTTCAGTGGATCAGTCTGTTGAAAGTCTTCAACGGCCGAAAATCTTTGTCAGTCAAAACCTTTTATCGATCAATTTTACTATAATCAATCGACTGGTAAAATTTTTAATCTCTAGAACTTCATTCACATGCTTCTGTTCCCGACAGTTCGATCTCCTGATGATTTGTGCTAATATTTTTTACAGTATACAATATATTAACAAATGTATTTTACTTTTCATTTCAAGTAGAATATGGTGATTTTTTTAAATTTGATATGTTCAAAATAAACAAATTTAAATGTTAGATTAAAATTACATAAAAATTGGGTTGGCATGCATGTAAATACCATTAATTAAAAATTACAAATATTACTTTTCATTAACTGAGTTAATTAAATTGCATAATGATTTAAATGATCACCAAAAAAACGTAGATAAGGCTCAGAATATTAGCCAGCAATAGATAGCAATTATCAACAGCCAGAATGATGGGGTCCACAACTCCTAATGGCAAAAATTAATATTCAAAATCAGAACGACTGGGGACTGAAAAAGGCTTAATGTTCACAAGAAACATACATTCAGCTTTGTTACACAGCTCATCATTTGTCTAATAAACGTGGTATAAATAAATTTTTAAACAACTTATAAACGAATCGTATACGAAAATAAAAAAATCAACAATATCATTTATATAGTAATATCAAAAATTTAGAGCACCATAATTTTTGTGGTCATGTGATTTTACCTTTTATTATAATGTAATAATCCAGATCAAATCCAACTAAAATCTATTTTTCTAATTAATTTATATGAACAGATCAAACACAAATAAGAGTATAGAATTTAGCCGAAAAGGAATATACTATTCACGAGCAATTTTGAACACGAGCCAAACCTGATCTTGTTCAAACTCGGTACATTTAAAGCTTTAAGAACAAATGATGTTTATGTTAAAAACAATTAAAATAATTTTTAAAACAAAACAAATAATTTTTAAAAACTGGAAGAAAAAAAAAAAAAAAACTAGCCAACACCTAAAAATATTTAAAATATAGGATAATAGATATCAAGTATTTTATAAATATTACATCCAAGGGTAAGGGCATAATATGACATTTTTTATTCAAATATGCTAATTCACAGTTTAAAAGTGAAATTATTGTAATGGCCAAAAACATGACACGAGCCAAGCCATGATCGCTAAGTGTGGCTGTTGCAACCAAGTTGAGAAGCACTTAAGGGAAGCAAATGAAGAAAATTAAAATCCTCAATAACAGCATGGTAGACGGTAAGAATCCCTCGTACTGGAAGAAAAAATAAGGGCGCCTCAATAAGCCTAATATTAAAACATACATACAGCAACAATCAACATTATAAACCTATCAAATCCAAAATACTATCGAAGATAAATTTTTCATCATTACAATGCATGGCAAGCTCTTTGCTACTCTAAATTTTATCCAATCAACTTTATATCACCATAGCATAACTGATCTTCTTACCCAGACGATCAATCACTAAAACCATGGAAGTCAATAGAATTCTACCCATAAAATTTATCAAATCAGGCCATGGATTGCATCAGAGTAATCTGAAATTCTCGACTCGATATTAAATCAAAGCAATGCGCATATTTGCTATAGAAATTATGCCTTAAAATTTTGAGGAGGAAAGAACTTTACTTGCCACCAGTTAACCTGCAACAAAATTTCAGAATATTAACATCGTAGGTAATAACCTCTACTGATGCAGGAAACAAGTCAAAGAGCATGGATTAAGCAGACATCATTAAATGAGATTGAATATATATGTGAAAAAGGTAAATACCTTGGAGACCTCCAACAAAACAATCTTGACCTAAAACTTGAATATTTGCTTCGCCTACAGTGAAAAATCATGGGATGATATTCAGTAACACTTTGAACAGAGTAGAAATGTTCTAGTTGAGAAGTTGAAAGAATTTCCATTTAGAACACCGATTGAGCAGCGTATTAACTACTAGATGGCAGGAGAAATGATGTACAAGATTTTGCAGAGATTTTCTATAGCACATGGATCAAAAAGTAGTATGATATAAAGGGTTCTGAAGCGGTTATACTAGTGTAAAATGATGATAACAAAAAAAAGTGCCGATGCACACATACAGCTTTGATGCCAATTACTTGAGGCAGCTAGGGTTCTTCTCAAGGTGAAAAATAATAATAATAATAATAAGACCACATAATAAGTAGGATCTCCAACAACAAAATGTACTTGACAGAAGTTGATATTTCCACTTGTTGATAGAAAAAAACTCATTTGAGTCTACATGACAACGGGGAGTACAAAGTAGAAAGTTATGGAAGAGACAGAGAGATGTGTGACTAAGCCACATGAGCTGGTTTCTTGATGAGCGAGGCTATAAATAGACAATTTCTACTAAACTTATATTACATTTTTAGCATATCCTGAAAATGATTAGATGCCTTTGTATAAAGTTCGACATTCATTTCTAGAAGTTACTTATTCTATTAATATTGGCAAGCATTGAGCAGCTATGGAGTTCTTGGCTCTCGTTCACATGCATAAATGCACGTGTGCACACACACATGCATATATATATATATATATATATATATATATATATATATATATATATATATATATATATATATATTCTTGTAATTCTAATAAATTAAGATCATTTTTTATACAATAAGCCCAAGACTTCTTAGGTCTACCTCTATCTTTCATAACATAAGTCGAATCTAAAACACTACTCTTCTAATCGGATCATCAGACGGTAGACGTTTAATGTCACCAAACCATCTACGACGACTCTTTCTAATTTTGTCCGTCACTAGAGCTACACCAACACTATCACGGATATAATCATTTCGCATTGTCTCTAAGTGTAAAGCCGCTCATCCACCTAATCATTCTCATCTCGGCAACACCTAACTTAGTTTAATGATTCTCTTTTAAAGGCCAACATTCAGCACCATAGAGCATTGCAGGTCTCACCACCAATTTATAAAATTTTCCTTTCAGTCTAAGCGGTACTTTTCTATCAAACAATAGACCCGAAGCATTCCTCCACTTCAACCAACCAACTTGGATTCTATTTTTAACATCCTCATCTATATCACCATCGCTTTAAACAATAGACCCGAGATATTTATATCGTTCACACCTTCTAATAATTTGATCACCCAAAGTTACACTTCTGTCACTAGAGTTACTATTACTAAAATTACATTCCATGTATTCAGTTTTAGTTCTACTCAAACGAAGGCCTTTAGACTCTAATGTAGACCTCCATAATTCAAATTTTTCTTGGGTTTTTTTCTCGTCTTATCCACGAGAAGGGTATCATTAACAAGAAGCATACACCAAGATACATCCTCTTGTAAATGTCCAGTAAGACATAACTAAAGCAAAAAGATATGGGTTTAAAGCCGATCCCCGATGCAACCAACAGAAATAGGAAAATATTTGGACAATTCTCCTTCAGTAACACAAGTAACAACTCTAGTATACATATCTTTAATGACTTGAATATAATTAGTAAGACATAACTAAAGCAAAAAGATATGGGTTTAAAGCCGATCTCCGATGTAACCAACATAAATAGAAAAATATTTGGTCAATTCTCCTTCGGTAACACAAGTTACAACTCTATTATACATATCTTTAATGACTTGAATATAATTCATATCACCACCTTTCTTCTCAAAGACTCTCCAAAGGATACTCTTGGAACCTTATCGTAAGCTTTTTCTCATTCGAGCTTAGGACCGGCAAAGGCAGCGTTAACTAATATTAACATACACTTATTAATAAATTATTATATATTATAATTTATAGGATTTAATTTTTTAAAATAAGATATAATTTATAGAGTATATATTTTTTTAGAATATGAAAATCTTTTTATATATCATTATTTTAAATTATTTTATATTTTGAACAATAACGATTCGAACACGATAAGATTTATAAACCGAGCGAAAAAAGTTACTCGTTCTCGTCTCGTTTGCTTATCGAACGAACTTGAACTCCCTGTCGAGACGAATGCGAACTGTTTGCAAACAATGAGCTTTTTTGATAGTCCTACCTATGGGATTAACTATCATGAGACATTCACACCAATTGTCAAACTAAACACTATTAGAATTCTCATTTCAGTGGCAGTTAACAAGGAATGGGGACTGCATTAACTTGACATAAAAAATGCATACTTGAATGGGATTTGGAAGAAGTGCATATGGATATACCACCGTGACTTGAGAATGATTCAAACAAACACCAAGTACGCAAACTCAGGAAGTCTCTTTATGGGCTTAAGCAATCACCAAGAGCATGATTTCAATGGTTTACGAAAATTAAGAGATCCAATAGATATTCTTAATCTCAAACTGATCATAATCTATTCATAAAACACGCTCATGGAGGTAAGATTGTTGTGCTGATAATATATGTGGATGATTTGATTCTTACTGGTGAGAACTAAAAAGATATTCTCAAGATCAAAGAAGTGCTTACCACTATGTTTAAAATCAAATAATTAAGAACCATAATATTTTCAAGGTACGGAGGTAGCAAGATCGAAGAAAAGCATCGTTATATCAAAAGAGAAAATATATCTTAAACTACTAAAAGAAAAATATGACGGATGCAAACTTTCTGATACTCCAATGGTTCTTAAGTCTAATAAAGGAGAAGAAAGTATATTTATGGATAAGATAAATATAAAAGATTAGTAGAAAAACACATCTATTTGTTACATATGAGATCAAATATTGCATACTTTGACAGCATTCAATCAACACATGAATAGCCAAAATGAAGAGCATTTAGAGATGGTGTACATAATTTTGAGATTCCTAAAGACGACTCTTAATTGTGGAGTATTTTTAAGAAAATCAAAAACTAATGATGCGAGTTGAGCTGGAAAACTCAATGACAGAATGTCCACCAAAAATTATTGCTCCAATGTATGGGTAAATCTTGTTACATGGAGAAATAAAAAGCACATTGTTGTATCTAGAAACAACATTGAGTCAGAGTATAGGGCACTCGCCTTAGGAATCAACGAAGGGATCTGGATTCAAAAATTATTAAGGTGCTCCTCCAGTAAGCCTATACAGATGTTTTGAGACAGTCAAGCAACCATCAGTATAGCAAGGAATCAAGTGTATCATGATAAGACTAAACATATTGAAATTGATAGACAGTTTATCTCTAAAAAAGGTTAATGCTCGAATTATACAGATGAGCTACATCCCGACACACTAACATGTTATGATGTATTCACCAATGCTCTTCCTTTAAGCACCTTCTCAAGGTTCAATACAAAGACTGGCATCTACAACATCTACGATCCAACTTGAGAGGGAGTGTGAAAAGCTGAGAAGTTCGGCTCCTCTGTATGTTGGATTGGCCTGCTGTTTCAAAAAATCATGGAAAGGTTTGATTGGGGATCTTTTTGAAAACAACATTCTTAGCTTTATTCTTTTTCTATTTTATGTTACTTTATTTTTTATTTCAAAATTATTTCCTTTCCTCATTTAGACTAGATAAAATTAGCAAGTTTGTAAATTATGAGGGATTAGATTTTCTCACTATATATAGCCTACATGTGAATTAGTTTTAAGAAAAATAAAGTATTCTTCCTCCCAAAGTTTATTTTATACAAAATGTATTAACAAGCAAAAATTTTTCAGCAGTCAAATCATATGATCCAAGCAATGTTAAAGAAAAAATGTATAAAATTGTATATAGAAACATACATAAAGATGTATCTGTGGGTGGGTGTGTGTATTTATGTGTGTGTATATACATGTTTACACATTTTTCTTTAACATCGTACACAAATAACATTGTACTTACATTCTATCTTCGTCAGATTTGTATGCGATTAATGCATTTGATGCAGGGGTCAAGTTGAATGGATCATATGCTAAGAAGTATGCTTTGTCCACTCCTTTCTTAGTCATAGAGAATTCTGATTTGCTACCTGAACAGATATTTAAGCAGATTATATGAGAAGCACCAGTGGAAAGTAATCTTTTTTGACGCTCAAGGATCCCAGTAAAACAGTTGGGTGGAATTTCAGCTTCATCAATACCAACATAGGCTACCTCTTCTACAGTTCTCGAAGAATTCGACGCAGAGTTGCATACTTTTGGCATTTGTATAGGCTGGGTAGGTATCTTACTGCTGTTGCTTTGAGCAGTCTCTTCCAACAGATTGATTTGAGGTGAAAACCTAAGATCATGATCTGAGGAACATCTCTTATCAATGAAATCATTTTGTGTCGGCGTTTCAACTGTACATTTTCCTCTGATACTTGACTCGGAGCTTGCCTGCTTTCTGCCAGAACAGCTCAACAAACTAAATGATTTCCTGTGGTTTTTGTAGCAAGCGGAGAGGAGGTTTACTCTTATCTCTACATAACATCCCAATATATTCTGAAATGAACGTGAAATTGATTTCCATGATTTCTCTGCTTTTCTAACATGTTCTGGATGATTAAAATCAATTGTAGCAACTGCAAGGCCTTGAAATTGTAGGGTATACCAGATCAGGAAATGAAACTTTCAATATGAACTATAAAAACAATAAAACAATAGCCATAATAAAGTTTGAAAGATAGAAGCACTTTAGCACATGATCCAGAGCAAGATAACTATTCAAGAACACCAATGAAATTGTTAGTTTCACAATTCTTTTGTGCAAAAGTTTTAATAGCAATCTATGTTATATTAGTCATACTGCTTCCTGCAATTAAAGAAAAGTTTGTGCGCTTGAGAATAATCAGAATTTGTTCAACTACTATCATTGAAGAAGTGCATCAATTTGCAGATTACTATTCCCTAACCAATGTCATCACTATAACACAATGGTAGGAGATTGTTAACCCCAAGAAGCTTATGATAGTACTTGTTTTAATGATTACAAATCTAACTTGTTTGACTTGGTTACATATTGAAACAATAATGATTCAAATGTTAAACATACTGAAAAACTGACATTCAAAATTCTAGAGAAGAGTGTAGCTCAATTTAATAGGCTAGCTCATGTACACAAGAATTCAAGGACAATTTTAGAAGATCAAGCTCTACAAGTATTTAAAATGTCATTTTTATTTTATATTTTCGAGTCTTACATGTATATAATTCATGAAGAAGAGAACCAACATGAGCATACGAGAGTTTAGATAAAAATAATCTAAAGTGATCATAGCAAAATATATTGCACACATATCGTATCTATTAGAAACAGCTAGTAAATAAAAAATTTTCAAAAATCTCATACAAAAAAGCGCTTAATTATTGAATTAGCATTAGTCCTAGAACCAAGATGGAGTTTATCCTGATAAGAAGAGAAAGGATAATTATTTCCTTTACCAAAAGAAGCAAAATATCACCCCCTGCAACAACGTTTCCCGCTTGAAACTTGCAGAATACAAAAAAAAGCCAACCTACCCAGTCAAAACAATCTTTGCTACAATATTTGGTTAAGTAAATTTGCACAAAAATTTAGCAGCAAAACCAATATCAAAACAGAAAAAATTGCCCACAAAGCCTCCGCAAAGAATAGAATAGTATCCAGAAGATTAAAATGAAAAATAGGTTCTCCCAACAAGCTCCAATTTCAAAATTTGAAATTTAAAAAAAAAAAAGATTTAATTGCTATATTTGCCTTTGAAGCCATCACTCACACATAAGTGAATAATACGTTTGTACTACAGATACATTTCCAAAGAGTATGTAGCCGTAGGTGCATATGATCATGAGGATCAAGGCGGTAGGCACTGCATCAGAATGTTAGGCCTCAACTAATCTAACATTTAAAAGCAATTTAATATTTGCATGACTGGAATAGTAGATAACAGGGAGAAGACATGAAAGTCCTTCATGTATTTTATCTACAAACAAAATTATAGTAAGAAAAAGGTCCCTGTGTTTTACCTTCACTGAAATGTAATGCTGATAAGTTCCCTTCTTTCCACAGAAAACTCCTTAGTTTACCTGACTGGAAAGCTGTCATAGCTCTTTTCCAAATGGTTTCAAGTTTTGCTCTATTGCAATGTCTTCCGGGGCAGTTCAGCTTGTTACACCCATAGCAGATGAATTCCTTCTGAATTGGTTTTGCTGAGGAATCCAAAGCCTCACGGTCTGTCCAAATTAAAGGAAAAGATAATGAAAAAATTTGCAAATGCAAAGGACGTGGAGAAGCATCCAAATAATAAAAATAAAAAACTAAGGATCTCCAGCTCATCTAGCTCCGCTATCACAATTGACAAAAAATCAAATAGATTTTAACACTTACCTCTAAGCAAAGTCACTTTCGAACATTCCATAGATTCATGCACATCAGTGAGAGAAGGTTCTTGAGCACCAAATTGTAGAAGTGCCACAGTAAGCCAAGTTGCCTGATTTTTTGATGTTCTAAGTTGTTTTTCAGCTTCAGAAAGAATTTTTAATGCATGCCGAAGTTTCTGAATACCTGCATGTGTCACTGCATCAAAAGTACAATAAGCCAAAAAAACTTCAAAATGAAACAAGAATTAGCAGCTGTAAGCTATAAAGCTAGCAGTTATTTTGAGATTATGTTCAAGTTCTTGAAAAAATAATACAGCAGTTCAACATACTCGACAGGGAAAAGACATGAAACTTAGCTTGAATTTTATTTATGGATGGAGGCAAGGTCCAGTAGAGGTTAAAAAATCGGGCTCATGCTGCAGCCCAAGTGGAGGACGTTAAGGCACCAAAACAGTTCAGGACAGCTCCAAAAGAAGCTCAACTCAACAATTTAGCACAGAAGGTAGGGAGGTTCCAGAAGCAGAGAAGAGCTCAGGACGTGAGATCAGGGTAAGCAAGGGCCAAGCAAATTTGACGATTTTGTGATGGATGGAGACCATTGAGGCGATTGCATAATTTTTGGACCTTCTCAGCAGTTTTTCTGTTATTCCTTATTCAGGGACTTATATACATTTTTCTGATTTCTTTTTTTTTTTTAATTTAATCTCCAAGCTTATCAGCTGTAATGGATTTTAATGCTATCAAAGTTTCCCTTGAGAAGATGTTGACACAAACTTGAAGAGCGCTCATTTATCAATTTGCCCTATTGCTCACCACGAAGAATGAAGAAATGTCTATGGAGGCAAGTCTCAAGCAGCATGCTGAAGGGCAGGTTGAGAAATTCACCTTGCTCCTTGAGCAGAACAAGGCCACCACGAAATCTTGTCTGAACCAGCTTTAGCAGAGCCCCAAACGGGTCATCAAGCCAGTGAGGCCAATACCAACGCCGAGCTTCGGTTGACAAGAGGAATTCAGGACGTCTGTAAAATTCCTTGGATGAGTATGAATTTCCATTTAGAAAACACTGCGTCTGGATACTCCCATATTTGATAGTAGTAACATCAAGTACTAGATTTACAAGATTGGCAATTTTTTCGCCCTCCAACTTGTGGACCCTTAAGATTCAACTTATTATGGTTGCCTTCCACCTTGGCGGAGGCCTTCCACCACGTACCAATGGATGGGGAAAGGCAGAGCTCTTCTGAGCTGGGAAATCATCCTCCAAAAACTCAATAAACTATTCGGTGCTTTGATTTATGATGATCTTTTGGGTCGAACATCGAAGATGATGCATACTGGAACCGTCTCTCAGTTTCCTGCTGAATTTGAAGCACTCGTGAACTGAATCACAGGTCTCTCTGAACCCATGTTTTTTAACTTATTTATTTCAGGACTGAAGAAAGAGATTCGTCGCACGCTACTGATTGCCTGGTGATTATCCTTGGCCGAAGCAATGGTTGTAGCTCAATTGTTTGAGTGACCAGATTGAGGATTTGGTCCATATAGCGAAACATGAGGTATTTCGGTCTCTTGACGATGGAGTTGCATGAACTAGTCCAAAAACAACTCCTTGGAGTCTAATTCCGATGTCGACAATTTCCTTCAATCACAAAAAGGAGGAAGTACTTCTTTGGGACCTACTCGACATCACATCTGGCATCTCACCCTAATGGAAGCACACAAGAATAGAGACAAGGGCCTGTGTTTTAGCTGTGATAAAAAATACAACATTAATCATCATTGCAAAAACCGAGTTCTTATGTGTGGTGAGGAGGATATGGACGAAGTGTCCGAGGAGATCGAGTGAGTTCCAGAAATCAGCATTGGAGATGAGGAGGAAGAGGACAGTCTTAATTCCCTCTCCAGCTCGTTGAATCCTCGGATATTTTGGATTATGGCGACATACGGGAAGGAGAGATTAGCAATATAAATGGACACAGGTAGCACGAACAATCTCATACAGTAGGCCTTAGTAAGCAAATTGGGGCTCAAGTGGGAATCTTCTCAATGGTTCAAGGTGTACATTGGTAATGGTTAGTAGTACCCAACCTAATATAAATATTGTCTTAGGGTGGAGCTCGACATGCAGAGGCATCATTTTGTGGTATTGTTTGTGTTACCAATATGGAGCATGGACGCAGTGTGGTTCTTAGAATGCAGTGGCTTCGTATCTTGGGGCCTTGTTTACGTGATGATAATGAATTGACTATGGAGTTTCATTAGAACGACAAACAAGTCAAGTCGGCTGGGAGTGCATCCATGCCCATCTGACAAGTTTCTTTCAATTTCATGCCATGATTCAAAAAGGTAGTATTAAGGGAATTTATTCGCTCACCAACACCAAACAATCTAATTGCAGAGACGGATTCCCACACAAATGAGATTGCAAAGCTGTGTTACCGAGGTCAGTTAAGGGGATCATTAGGTAGTATAAAAAAGCTTTCAAAAAGCCTAGACAGCTATCGCCATACATTGACCATCAGATTCATTTACAACTTGGTTCAGCTAACGTTGATTTACGACCATACAAGTACCCATTATGATGCATCGTTTCATCTCCTCGAGGGAGTCAAAGCCAGGGGCGAGATCCAAAGGCAAACGCCGAACCTGGGTACGAACGATTTACGAAGAGTCCTTCGATGCGAAACTAAGGCGGGAGACTTATAACTGCAAGCTAGGGCATACTTTAGCCGAAGGCGGCGACATTGGCTAACGACGACGTAAGTGATCGTCATCAAAGGAGACGAGACGCTCGACAAGGTCGACGAAGCCTCCGATGCAGGAGGTTGAAGCTAAGCAGAAACTCAACCACGCATGCAAACCATGACGTCGTGTTGGGAGGGAGATGTAATGTCTCGTGCAATCAAAACGAAGGAGTCCTGCAAGAGTAGTCCTGCAAGAGTATCAAGCGGCTCTAGTGTGGAGGAGGACTCGACATCGTGCAAGTAAAGGCGACAAAGCGGGAGACCGAACAAAATAGGCTGCGAGACTCATGCATGGTACAATGTAGGCTGGATTGCATATAGAGGAAGACAAGTTTCACATGCGTAGGACTCTCATCCAAGAGACATTAATGTCACGGCCCAACCCGAAACTTAGAATTAACCAAGACGGATATAAACAGTTGGAACGGTGGAAATTATGTATTCTATATCATTTAACAAATGATAGAACCATTAAAGAAGTTAAACTAAAGTAGTACAATTAAATTTACCCCATTACATGTCCGCATCTTCTATAAATAATTTCTCTTATATTGCTCATTTCTTGATCAATTAATTACACCAGAAAAGTTATTTTAAAATAAAAATGAGCTAATCAAAGCCAATGAATACTTACACTCATACTATTGTAATACAAAGAAAAACAAAACAATGTGCATGTCAGTTAAGCTTTTAATAACTTAGTATATGAAAATTTACGATATTTCATGCTATTCAATTTGTTTTACTATAGCATTAAACTATCAATATTATTTGCTATAGAACATTCACAAGAGCATTATCTCAGAATTTTATTAGTTATTGTACTTCAAAATTAATAAAATTTTCCATTAGCGTCCGCCACTAGTATAGTAAAGGGGGGACTCCGTGATAGACAAGCATGCACAAGTAAACATATTATAAAAACATTATCCAGCACTAATCATTTCATTCTCATTTATATAGCAATCCATATATTTGAACAAGAATCAATATATAAGATAATTTAAGCAATATTGAATATAAAAGTTTTAATTTCTATCAAATCCAGTTGATGTACACAAGCTTGCTGATTGCAGCAAGGAAAGTGGATGCTTTGAAACAAATTGAGTAACAATCGATTTTTTTTAACTCTTATAAAGTTATATTGTTACAAATCTAAAAAGAGCATATCGAAATTGTTATAAATCTAAAAAGAGCGTATCGAGCATAGGAGTCGTATCGATTCGGAGAATTTTTGAGGGAGAAGTAACTTTTAAAAAGCAGAAGGGGATTGGGTAAGGTAATTGAAGGATCGAATGAGTACATGTGTGCATAATACTCAAACGGATCAAAGAGGAAAAGGGGTGACCGAAGACTAAGGTTGTCTTGACGTTTACGATACTAACAATGAGAAAAACCTCGTGTATTTGCAGCAAAGAGATCGTTGTCATCTAGCAAATTGAGCTTGGGTTCAAAGGGACTTCTTTTGCACGTGCTCAAGGTTCTACAGGGCTTGCACTTGTATCAAACGAATGAGGTGTTTGATTAAACAAAGATCGGTGATTCCATGGTTGCAGACAATGAAATTGGTTGAAGCATAGTATGATAAGAAGAAGACAGAAGACTTTTCGTGAATCCTGGGCATGTTTAAAAGGAGAGCCCGTGCCCCAAACCAATCTAACAAAGAATCGTTAAGCGGCTCTGGTGCAACGGAGAAGAAAGGAGAGAAGTCGAACATATAGGATTGAAGGTTGAGAGTTTTCATGTTGAACAAAATATTAAGGATGATAATAGGGTGTGCTATTAAGTATATGCTAATAATTTTGCTTTAACTAATACATAATTTTGTTTTATGTTAATATTTTGTTAATAGAGGTCCGAGAAGCTAGCTAGAAAGTTTTGCATTCAAGTAAGGGAGGAGATTCAAGCTATAAAAGTTTCACTTTTAGATCGAGAGAGGGGTCGAGACAACAAAAAAACGGTCGGGCCTTGATTTATTTAAGTTTAATTATTTATTAAAGCTATGAATTAATGTTACATACAATGAATTAAATATTAAATAATATTTATAATACTAATAAATTGTTACATATTATAAATGTTATATATTAACATAAATCTTAGCTTAAATGAAAATATATAAATTACATAAAATAACTAGAAAATTAAAATAAGACCAACATTTTATTGTTAAAATTTTAATAAGTTTAAATTGTTTGAAAGAAACAGTTAAATTTATATTACGAAATGAAGGCAACAACTAGCCTAATAAAAAGAATAAAAAAATTTGTATTATATGATACATCAAAGATAAAATAAAGGCAGATTGTCTTATAATAATAAAACTAACTTATAATAAATTAATAATAATTCTTTATGAGTTTGACTAAAGAGTGAAGAGGGATTGACAAGAGAATCATCAGCGATTGGGGTGAGTACTTAATTTGTTATGCTATAATAAAATTTTATTTATTTTTGACCAAATGCAACTATTGTTACTGTTATTAATTATATTTATATCCCTGCATGCCTATTCTTTATGATTTTATTGATATTTTTTTTTCATATTGCAAGAATGACGTGTACTCAATATTGTTTAAATTATCATAGATATTAAATTTTGTAGAAGTATATTGACTGCTATAAAAAAGAGAATGAAATGATTAATATTATATACTGATTGTTATAATACGCTTGCATGTACATGCTTGTTTATGGAGTTCAACTTTCTATGATATTAGTGGGGAAATGTTAAAGTATCTATCCACGTAAATGGAAAAGAATATTGATATTAATGTACCTTAATCAATACAATTTTTAGACGGTGCTCCTGTGATGATTGTAACACTGCCGTTGCTGGGTCCCGAGCCCGAGATGTGAAGAGCTGAGGGTTGCGTTAGGTTAGTCGACAGCCAGCGTAAAACTTGTCGAAAAAAAAAATTTCATGACATGAATCCTTTTGATCATTGTGCAAGTGCTAAGGCGTCCCCTGGAAGCGACGCGTTGTATGGCATGAATATAGTAGAAAGTGTGCAAGGACACTGCTACACGGCGCCGGGTGTAGTGTCGAAGTAACGAGGGTTCCCACATTACGGACGGATGCGGGTAAAGAGGTTAGGCTATGATACTAGTATTATGATAGGATCTTGGAATATAGGTCCTCGCAATGGTAAATTAATGGAATTGGTTGATATTATGATTCATAGAAAGATAAATATCTTATGTATTCAAGAAACTAAATGGGTTGAAGAAAAAGCTAAAGAGATTGATAACTCAGGTTTTAAACTTTGATATTCTGGTAAGAGTCGTACTTAGAAATGGTGTAGGTGTAATTATAGATAAGAGTTTGAAAGATAATGTTGTTAAAATTAATAGAGTTGGAGATAGAATTATACCACTTAAGATTATTATTGATACTTAAGATTTTTAATATTTTAAGTGTTTATGCTCCTCAAGTTGGTTTAGATATAGGCTCTAAAGATAAATTCTGGAATGATTTAGAAGACTTAATACACTTGATACCTCTTGAAGAAAAAATTTTTATTGGAGGAGATTTAAATGGACATGTCGGTAGAGTAGTAGAAGATTTCAGAAAAATTCATGGTGGCTATGGTTATGAAGCGATTAATAAAGAATGTAGAGTCATTTTAGATTTTGCTTTAGCGTATGATATGATTATTACTAATATTTTATTAAAGAAAAGAGATGAACATCTTATTACTTATAAGAGTGGATATAATAAAACACAAATTGATTATTTTCTTATGAGAAGAAGAGATAGTCGGGATTGTAAGGATTGTAAGGTCATTTCAAGTGCGGAATTAAGTACCCAACATCGATTATTAGTTCTAGATTTTAAGATGAAGAGTTATAAAATAAAGAATACTTAGGATTCGACATCGTGGAATCGGATGAGAACACTTAAAAGACACGAAATAAAATTATTTTTATGAGTAAAATTCAAAATTTAAATATTTGGGATGTCCTTGAAGACGCAAATACTATGTGGAAAAAATTAACTAATACGATTAAACAAGTGGCTAAAGATGTATTTGGAGAATCAAAAGAAAATGTTTCTACAAATAAAAATAGTTGGAGGTGGAATAACAATGTGTAAGAAAAGATAAAATATAAGAAGTTATGTTATAAAAATTGGTTTAAATGTAAAAGCGTAGAGAGCGAGAAAAATATAAAACGGCCCGCAGGGAGTCTAAAAGAATAATCTATGACGCTAAAAATTCTACTTTTAGTGATCTTTATAACATGTTAGATACTAAGGTCGGTGAAAAATATATATATAAACTAGCCAAACAAAGAGAAAAGAAAAGTAAAGATTTAACTCAAATAAAGTGTATTAAAGATGAAAATCAAAAAGTGATTTTCTTAGAAAAAGATATTCAACATAGGTGGGTAAGTTATTTTGATAAACTTTTTAATGAAGATGCTGAAAATACGATCGCCCTTAGCGATCTTAATATCGTTAATAATAATAAAATATTTCATTTTTACCGTCGCATTAGTAAAAAAGAAGTTGATGATGCTTTAAAGAAAACCAAGGGCGGAAAGTCTGTAGGACCTGATGATATCCCAATTGAAGTGTGGAAATGTTTAGATGATTTGGGAGTTTCTTGGCTTACTAAACTTTTTAATATTATTTTAAAAACTAAAAAGATGCCTGAGGAGTGGAGAAAAAGCATTTTGGTCCCCATTTTTAAGAATAAAAAAGATGCACAAGAGTGTGCAAATTATAGAGGAATTAAATTGATGTGTCATACTTTAAAATTATGGGAGAGGTTAATTGAACATAAATTAAGACGTATTACGAAGGTTTCTCATAATCAATTTGGATTTATGTCGGGCATGTCTACCATGGAAGCTATACATTTATTGAGAGGTTTGATGGAGAAGTACAGAGATAATAAGGAGGATCTACATTTGATTTTTATTGATTTAGAAAAAGCTTACGATAAAGTTCCTAGAGATGTTCTTTGGAGAGTCCTTGAGAAGAATGGTGTTGATATGACTTATATTCAAGTCATTAAAGATATGTATGCTAGAGTTGTTACATGTGTTCGAACTGAAGGAGGATTGACCAATTATTTTACTATTTCTGTTGGTTTACATCAAGGATCGGCTTTAAGCCCATATCTTTTTGCTTTATTTATGGATGGACTTACCGGGCATTTACAAGAGGATGTACCTTGGTGTATGCTTTTTGCTGATGATATCCTCTTCGTGGACAAGATGAGAGAAAAAGCTCGGGAAAAACTTGAATTATGGAGGTCTACATTGGAGTCCAAAGGTCTTCATTTGAGTAGAACTAAAATTGAATACATGGAATGTAATTTTAGTAATAGTAGACCTAATGAAAGAAGTGTAACTTTGGGTGATCAAACTATTAAAAGGTGTGAACAATTTAGATATCTCGGGTCCATTGTTCAAAGCAATGGCGATATAGATGGGGATGCTAATAGTAGAATTCAGGTTGGTTGGTTGAAGTGGAGGAATGCGTCTGGCCTATTGTGTGATAGAAAAGTACCGCTTAGGCCGAAAGGAAAATTTTATAAGATGGTGGTGAGACCTGCAATGCTCTATGGTGCTGAATGTTGGCCTTTAAAAGAAAAGCATAATGTTAAGTGTTGCCGAGATGAGAATGATTAGGTGGATGAGTGGCTTTACACTTAACGACAAAATGCGAAATGAATATATCCGTAATAGGGTTGGTGTTGCACCAGTGATGGATAAAATTAGAGAGTCTTAGATGGTTTGGTCACATTAAACGTAGACCACCTGATGATCCGATTAGGAGAGTAGATGTTTTAGATACAAATTATGTTAAGAAAGGCAGAGGTAGACCTAGGAAAACTTGGGCTTATTGCATAAAAAATAATCTTAATTTATTAGAATTAAACAAAAATTTGACACTAAATAGGACACAATGGAGAAAAAGGATTCATGTAGCCGACCCCACTTAGTGGGATTAAGGCTTTGTTGTTGTTATTGTTTGTTGTTGTTGTTGCTCCTGTGATGATTGTACAAACATAAAATGATACAGAAATGTTACTCATATTAAAAAACATGAAATATTATGAAAGATTGTGAGTAATCATATTCATAAACTATTAAATATTTTATACTGATTTATCAAAAGCTTAATCGACATACAAATTATTTTCTTTTTCATTGTCTTAATGTAGTTCAGGAGTAAGTATTCATTGATTTTGGGCAGTTCACTGTTATTTTAAACTAAATTTTAAGTTTTGTTTGTTAATTAAAATAAGAACAATAGAAAAAATAATGTTTATAGAAGCTGTGAACAACCTGATCTAAGGTAAATTTATATTAGCTTTAATTACATTTCTAGTTGGTCTTTCATTTATCCTTTTTGAATAATTTAAAATGATAGAAAATAACTATAAGAAAATATAAATAATATTGTCAGACAGTCGGCTCCCGTTTTGGTTGATATTCAAACTAGGGTCAACTAGTGACAAAAATGGTATAAAAAAAGTTTTAAAATTAATTATTGTAAAGTTAATAAAAGATCTAATAGGATTATAATAAGAAAAAATTTAATAATAATAATAAATTAAAAATTATATTTAACTCTAATTAATAATTATGACCATTCTAGAAAAGAGATACATTCAAGACTATAGAGGTGGGAAGTCTAATAGAAAATGTTGAAGTACCGCGTACTATAAATATTAACACGAATGCTTCGACCTAGATGATGGCGGCGATGACATAATTGATACAGGAGTTTAGACCACAGATTGGTGGGGAATGAGACGTTGCTATGGATAAGAACATGAAGATATTTTAAGATCTATGTCCATTTTTATCTAAAGAAGCTAAAGATTTAATTGAAGCGAACTGGTTGATGTGAATTAAGAAGATATTAGATAGCATGGCATGCTCTGATGAAAGAAGAGTATCTTTAGCTATATATGTGTTGGATTGAGAAGCTGAAAGGTGGCAGCCCTAGGCAGCATCACTATAAACTAGAGTATATTCCCAGTATGATGGTACAAACAACAACAACAAAGCCTTAATCCCGCTAAGTGGGGTTGGCTACATGAATCCTTTTTCTCCATTGCGTCCTATTTAGTGTCAAATTTTCGTTTAATTCTAATAAATTAAGATCATTTTTTATGCAATAAGCCCAAGCTTTCCTAGGTCTACCTCTACCTTTCTTAACATAAGTTGTATCTAAAACATCTACTCTCCTTATCGGATCATCAAGTAGTCGACGTTTAATGTGACCAAACCATCTAAGGCGACTCTCTCTAATTTTATCCGTCACTGGTGCAACACCAACCCTATTACGCATATATTCATTTCGCATTTTGTCTCTAAGTGTAAAGCCACTCATCCACCTAATCATTCTCATCTCGGCAACACTTAACATTATGCTTCTCTTTTAAAGGCCAACATTCAACACTTAGTGCGTTGTACCTATATTCCCAATATGATGGTAAGCAAGAAAAATTTTGTGGAGCTTTTCATAGAGTGGTTTGTACCTGTATTTGTTGGAAAACAAATGCAGGACAAATTCATTAAGTTGGTCCAAGGGGACAAGTCAGTTAAGCAATATGAAGCAACGATCACTACACTGTCAAGATATGCATGAAGATATTTCAAGATCTACATCCACCTTTGTTTAAAGGAACTAAAGATTCAAGTGAAGCGGAGAACTAGTTGATGTGAATAGAGAAGATATTAGATAGCATGGTGTGCCCTGATGAAAGAATACCTTTAGCAATATTTGTATTGGATGGAGAAGTCGAAAGATGGTGCCATGGGCAGTGTCAGGATAGACTAAGGGATGTTCCCAATATGATGGTAAGTTGGGAGAATTTCATGGAGATTTTTAGAGTGGTGTGTACCCTTATTTGTTGGAAAACAAATGCAGGACAAATTCATTAAGTTGGTCCGAGGAGACAAGTCAGTTAAGCAGTATGAAGCAACCCTGTCAAGATATGCTCTACGGCTGATAGCTACTGTAGAAGATAAATGTTACAACTTTCTTTCGGGATTGATTGATCAGGCAGTCATTGGCACCATTGGGGATTGATGCTTTAGTGTTTAATGGAGCGAGTTAGAATACTGGAGCTTGAGTATCAGCTCACTCAGAAGCGTAAAAATATGGACAAGATAAAGAATATTGATGAGGGAGAGCATGTGAACCAATCATAGGGATTCAATGTGAAGAAGCCCAAATTCAGTTAAGATAGATTCGGTGGAGGCATTTCTCGTAGTACCAAAGTCACTTGTGTCATATATGGAAAAAAACATAAGAGTGAATGTATGATGGGCTCCAACACATAATATTGATATCGTCAGCATGATCACATAACTAGATAGTCCTTTCGACCATAAAATCTCAGAAGAACAGAAATCAAGTGGAGCTCCTTTCTAGAAGACTGTAGACGAGCAATGAAGAAAAATTTTACAGCTTCGGCTCCTACTCAAGATCAAGACGGCTAGTTTGACTCCGAGCTTATGCCCTTACATAGAGAGCTGAATTTATTGATGTTGATGTTAACATGGGTTTATTAGTGTATTTGCTATTTCAGAGGATGCATGTTATTTTAGCTATGTTGCTTTATTTTAGATGATGTTATCCTTGTGGTAATCTTATTTGAGTTGATGATGGAAGAAAATAGAGATGTGTTGTGGTAGACATTTATTTTTTTTGTTTTCACCTTTCATCTAATGAATGAGATATAGACTTCTAAATGAAAATTTATGGATAGTTCACATGCTTCCTTCAATGATTTGAGGTTTGGGGATCTTTAGAAATTTGGAGGGCGAAAGTTTTATAACGGGAAAGATTGTTACACTCGATTTTATTCCCTTATAATGTAATACCGTTACAGATCTAAAACGTCATATCGAGCAAAGGAGTAATATAAAAGATCCGGTGAAGTAAAATATTGAGGAAGAATGATCTTTTAAGAAGAAACAAAAGGAGCTCTGGAAAGGTAATTGAGGATCGAATGAGTGACTGTGTGTGTGATTTTAGAACAACTCAAAAGAGGAGACAATGTTTCCAAAGGTCAGGGTTGTCCCGACGAGTGCAATACTGATGATGAGGACCTTGTGTGCTTGTAGTAGAGAGATCTTTGTCCAGCGAACCAAATCAAGGAAAAGAATGAGCTTGTGTTCGAGAAACTGCATCGGTGAGTTATAATGTGGGAAGGAGGAAGAAAACGTTGCTTGATGCGTATAGTTGTACAAAAATCTTACACTTTTATCAAACAAGTGAGGTATTCGATTAGTCGAAAATCAATTATTCCAGGGTTGAAGATAATTAAATCAGTCAAAGCTCTGTGCAATAGAAAGAAGACGAAGACTTTTCGTGAGTCATGTGCATGTGCAGAAGGAGAGCTAATGTCCCAACCCAATTGAAGGAAGAAGTGTCAAGTGGCTCTTGTGCGAAGATAAGACGAAAGAAGTGAAACCAAACATGCGTGGTAAAAGAGTTGGGCAATTTGCCAAGTTTCCGAACCCAGCAATATTAAGGGTAAGAGTATGGTTTAGTATTAAGTATTTGCTATATAATTTTTTACTATTTTTAATATTATGTTAATCGTAGTCTGGGAGGCTAGCAAGAAAGCTTTGCATGCAGATAAAGGAAAAAATCGATATTATAGTCCATAAAACTTCAAGTTATAAAAGTTTTACTTTTGGATCGAAAAAAGAGCGGCGACAACAAAGAATGTTTATGGTATGATTTATGAAATAATTACGTGAATGACACTCAAAACATTGCAATTTACAAAATTAGAGCCAAAATTATTTTCTTGAACTACTAAATCAATGCATTTAAGTGGCAATCAAATAATTGAGAGTTTGATAAAAATAAAAATTATGTGTTGGGATTTCATCATGAACTTTAATATTTGAGTGAGATTTTGAAACATGGGTAGAAAAGCGTGCTAGAAATGTAAAAAGGCAATGTTTTGAGTGCTAAGTATGTAATTGTTCCTTGACTTATTCAAGTTTTAATTGTCTATAAAATCTATGAATTAATGATAAGTATAACAATTTAATGTGAACTAATAAAAGTAATAATAAATTGCTACATAAAACTAATGTATGTATATAAATTGTTTATTAATATGATGACAAGTTAGGATAAAATGATGCCTCTCTGAAAAGTTTCACAAAATTCTCCCAACTTGTCATTATATTAATAGAAAATTTATATACATATATTTATATTATATAAAAATTTATTAATATTTTTATTAATTCAGATTAAAGTTGTTATATTTAACATTAATTCATAGATTTAGAAAACAATTAAAGTTTAAACAAATCAAGGGACAATTATATAGCACCCAAAACATTGTTATTTACATATCTAGCATCCTACTTTATCCATTTTTCAAATTCTCACTCAAATATCAAAGTTTATTATTAAATCTCAAACGTATTATTTTTCATTTCTATCAAATTCTCAACGATTTGATCATGGCACACTTTGATGCATTGATTCAGTAGTTTAAGAAAATAGCTTTCATGGTAATTTTGTAAATTTCAATCTTATGAGTGTCATGCATATAATTATCCCATAAATCAAACTATAACCATTCTTTATTGTTGTCGTATTTTTCTCGATCCAAAAGTGAAACTTCTATAGCATAAATTTTATGAGTTCTTAGATTGATCTCCTCCCTTACCCATACGCAAAACTTCCTTGATAGCATTCTATACCTCAACTAACATAATATTAATATTAATACAAAATTATATATTAATTAAAAAAATCTTTAGCATATACTTAATATTAAACCCTAATCTTACCCTTAATATTGGGCTTGAGTCCAAAAACTTGGCAAGATGCTCAACTCTTCTATCCTCGCTTCTTTCTGCTTATCATTCGCACAAGAGTCGCTTGACGCTTCTTCCTTCAATTGGTTTGGGGCAAGAGCTCTCCTACAAGTGCACAAGTCTCGTAAGAAGTTTTTCGTCTTCTTCCTAACGCATAGCGCTTCGACTGGTTCGATCACCTGCAACCCTTGAATAATCGATCTTCATCTACTCGACACCTCACTTGTTTAATAAAAGTGCAGACCTCGTCGATCACTTCATATTTATCTTCGTTTGATTCCAGGCACTGAGAAGCATTGTCATCTTCCTCCTTCCCACACTGTAACTCATCAATGCAGTCCTTGAACAAGGTCTGGCAAGATGCTCAACTCTTCTATCCCACACACTCAGCTTTGCTACTTTCTGCTTATCATTCGCACAAGAGTCGCTTGACGCTTCTTCCTTCAATTGGTTTGGGGCAAGAGCTCTCCTACAAGTGCACAAGTCTCGTAAGAAGTTTTCCGTCTTCTTCCTAACGCATAGCGCTTCGACTGGTTCGATCATCTGCAACCCTTGAATAATCGATCTTCATCTACTCGACACCTCACTTGTTTAATAAAAGTGCGGACCTCGTCGATCACTCCATATTTATCTTCGTTTGATTCCAGGCACTGAGAAGCATTGTCATCTTCCTCCTTCCCACACTGTAACTCATCAATGCAGTCCTTGAACACAAGCTCAATCTTCTCCATGATTTGGTTTGTTAGACAAAAGATCTCACAGTTGCAAGCACACAAGGTCTGGCAAGATGCTCAACTCTTCTATCCCACACACTCAGCTTCGCTACTTTCTGTTTATCATTCGCACAAGAGTCGCTTGACGCTTCTTCCTTCAATTGGTTTGGGGCAAGAGCTCTCCTACAAGTGCACAAGTCTCATAAGAAGTTTTACGTCTTCTTCCTAACGCATAGCGCTTCGACTGATTCGATCATCTGCAACCCTTGAATAATCGATCTTCATCTACTCAACACCTCACTTGTTTAATAAAAGTGCAGACCTCGTCGATCACTCCATATTTATCTTCATTTGATTCCAGGCACAGAGAAGCATTGTCATCTTCCCCCTTCCCACACTGTAACTCATCAATGTAGTCCTTGAACACAAGCTCAATCTTCTCCATGATTTGGTTTGCTAGACAAAACATCTCACAGTTGCAAGCACACAAGGTCCGTCTTCTTCTCATCGTCAATATCACATGAGTCAGGATAACCCTGATCTTTTGAGCCGTTCGAAAATTACACACACAGTTACTCCTTCGATCCTTAGTTACATTTCCAAATCTCCTTTCGCTTCTTCATTGAATCAATATTACTCATTTGCTCGATACGACTCTTTAAATCTGTAAAAGGTATAACATTATAAAAAGAAAAAATTGAGCTTAATAATCCCATTATAAACATTTCTCTCTCAAAATTTCTAAGGATCAAACTTAAGCCTCAGATCAATACTAAAAGCAAATGAACTATGCATAAATTTTCATTAAGAAGTTCATATCTCATTCATTAAGATGAAAAGTGAAAACAGAAAAACAAAAGTCTACCACAAGATATCTCAACTATCTTCCACCATCAACTCAAATAAGATAACATCATAAGGATGACATCTAAAAAAAGCAGCATAACAAAAATAACATACATCCTCTGAAGTAGAAAATACACTAATCAACCCATATTCGTCTCAACATCAATAACATGTACTTCAGCTCTCTATGTAAGGGCATATACTCGGACTCGAACTGGCTGTCTTGGTTGACTTTGAGTAGCAGTTGAAGCTGTAGACTCTATCATTCTTTGATTTTTCTGCAGTCTTCTAGAAAAGAGCTCGACTAGGTTTTTGTTCTTCTAAGATTGTATGGCCAAAAGGATAATAACTAGTTATGTGACTAGGCTAACAACACGAATAATATGTGTTAGAGCCCATCAAACATTCACCATTATATTGTTTTCCATATTTAACACATGATTACGGTACAACGAGAAGTACCACCATCGAATCTATCAGAATTGGTTCACATGTTTTCCCTCAACATTTTTCCTCTTATGTGTATCTTTAAGCTTCTGAGTAAACTGATAATCAAGCTCCAGTATGCTAACTCGCTCCACTGATACTAAATAATACTCAAACCCCAATGACATCAACGACTGGCTAATTAATCTTTTAACCTTGTAAGAAACATAAAACATTTCTTTTCTACAATAGCTATCAATTGTGGAGCATATCATGATAGTGCAATGAACTATGCTTCATATTGCATAACTTACTTTTTCTCTTGGACCAACTTAATGAATTTGTCTTGCATTTATTTTACAACAAATAAGAGTACAAACCACTCTCTGTAGAGCTCCACGAAATTTTCCATACTTCCCATCATATTGGGAATATCCTCTAGTCTCTAATGATGCTGCCTAGGGTTGCTACCTTTCAACTTCTCCATCCAACACAAATGTAGCTAAAGATACTCTTCTTTCATCAGGTCACGCCAGGTTAGCTAATATCTTCTCAATTCATATCAAATTATTCTCCGCTTCAATTGAATATTTAGCTCCTTTAAACAAAAGTGAACATCGATCTTGAAATATCTTTATGTTCTTATATATAGCAAACGTCTCAATCCCAACAATCTGCGGTTTGGACTCCTGAATCAATTATATCATCGTCGTCATCATCTAGGTCAAAGCATTCGTGTTAACATTTACAGAAGGCGGTACTTCATCATTTTCTATCAGACTTCCCTCCTCTATAATCTTGAGTATCTCTTTGCTTGATAGATATAGTTATTAATTAGAGTTAGACATAAATTTTCAATTTTATTATTATTATTAAAACTTTCTTATAATTATCCTATTAATTCTTTCATCAATTTTGCAATGATTAATTTTAAACCTTTTTTTGATATCATTTTTATCACGACCTAGTTCTAAACTAGACCAACCAAAACGAGAACCAACGGTCGGACGACATTAATCAAATTTTCTTATAATTATTTTCTATCACTATAGATGATTCTAAAATATTAAATGAAAGAGTCACTAGAAATTTATATAAAGCTAATATAAATTTGTCTTAGGTTATGTCGTTTGCGTCTTCTATAAACATTATTTTTTTCTATTGTTCATCATTTAATCAACAAATTAAACTTAAAAAGTTACTTTAAAACGGCAGTGAGCTAACCCAAATCAGTCAATCCTCACCCATAGACTACAGTAACACAATAAAAAAAAATGAAGCATGTCAATTAAACTTTTAAGAAATTAACATAAAATATTTAATAGTATTTATGAAAATGATCATTTACGATATTTCATAATATTCAATACGTTTTATTATATTAATAGCAAGTCTATCAGTTTATATTCATACGTACCATCACATGAGCACCGTCTAAACATTATATCAATTTTCTTATAATTATTTTATATCACTTTAAATGATTATAAAAATTAAATGAAAGTCACTAGAAATTTAAATAAAGCTAATATAAATTTGCCTAAGGTTATGTCGTTTGCGTCTTCTATAAACATTATTTTTTTTCTATTATCCATCCTTTAATCAACAAATTAAACTTAAAAAGTTACTTTAAAACGGCAGTGACTCACCCATAGACTACAGTAACACTAAAAAAATGAAGCGTGTCAATTAAACTTTTAATAAATTAACATAAAATATTTAATAACATTTATGAAAATGATCATTTACGATATTTCATAATATTCAATATGTTTTACTATATTAATAACAAGTCTATCATTTTATATTCATACAGCCATTGCATGAGCACCATCTAAAATTTATACCAATTAAAATATTTTAATATCAATATCTTTTTCCATTTATATGAACGAATAGCTAACATTACTTCACTATAACAATCACTTTTACATATTGATCGTTTTATTCTCATTTGTATAACAGTCAACATACTTTTACAACATTCAATATATATGATAATTAAACAACATTTAATATGCATATCATTCCTACAATATGAATAAAAATTTAATAAAATCATAAATCATGGGTATGCAATGATATTAATATAATTAATAACTGTAATAAATAATTTGGTCTAAAAGAAACAAAATATTATTACAGTATAAGAACATAAGTAATCATTACAATTACTAATAATTCTCTTCACAATCGTTCTCTTCATTCATTCAAGAAAAACATATAGTTAAATGCATAAAAACTATTATTAATTTATTATAGGTTAAACTTATTATTAGAAGATAATCTGGCTTTATTTTACCTTTGATGTATCATACAATAATAATTATATCATTATTATCATTATTATTATTACTATGCTAATCGTTATGTTCATTTCATAATATAAATTTAACTATTTTCAAACAATTTAAACTTAGGTAAATTTTTACAATAAAATGTTGGTCCTCCTAATTAAAGCAGTACAAAAGGAATAAATAAAGATGAGCACCTACAATTTGAGAGGTAGGCGATCTCTTCATAAATCAACAATTCGAGAGGTAGGAAATCTCTCACAAATCCTAACCCTAACACTCAAGACAACAATCTCATGCATAACCATAATCCTAAACTACTATACCCTATTAATACCAAACAATAATTAATAATAAAAGACAAAATTGCTCTTAGGCTAGGCACCGTTGTAACAGAATCATTAGTAATTTTCAAAAAATTTTAAGAATTTTCTAAAAATCATAAATGAAAAGTAGCCTTAGGGCATAAAAGATAAAATTTCTCTTAGGCTAGACACTAATGTAACAGAATCTTTATTAATTTTCAATTATTTTTCAGCTTTTTCTAAGAAATTCATAAATAAAAAAGCGACATTAAGACATAATAATAGCTTGTGGGATTAATTATAAGATAAAAAGGAGGCTCATAGTTCATGATAAATGATGAGTGCATAAAAAAGATGTGGTCAATATAACAATCAAAGAATTGACCATTATATCTACTTCATAAGTTAATCTAAGTGAACATGAGAATAATTAATTTGATGACAATTTGATAATAAGAGATTGTTATATGTGTATTTATTTCTTCTCTTAAAATTGTCCCAATTTCTTTTTTATGTTAAGAAAAAAAAATAATAATAACAAGTGTGCTATAGTAAGAATACTAAAATAGAGGTACTATAACATGACTTGAATAATTTAGTGCAAGAGAAATACTAGGAAGAAAAGAGAGAGAATGAGTGGACTGAGGGGAGCTCATAGAGAGGTGAAAGAACCTATTGTCAAGATAAGAAGCAATAAGAGAGAGAAGAGGGACTAAAAGGAGAGAATTTTCCTATAATACCTATTTTTAAAAATATGATTACAATATATTATAACACTAAGTTGAATTCAAACCTAATTCAAATCTATATAAACCCTAAGAATCTAATAACCTTAAAATTAAATAATTAAACTTAAATAAATTTTCAATTAACTCATTTAAAATATTATTTTGTTCCACCATTCTTGAAATAATGTATTAATACAAATTGACAAAGAATAATTAATTTAATGACAATTTGATAATAAGAGATTGTTATATGTGTATTTATTTAATCATTCTTCTCTTCAAATTGTCTCAATTTTTCTTTTATGTTAAAAAGAAAAAAGAAATAATAGAAGTGTACTATAGTAAGAATGCTAAAATAGAGGTACCATACAACAACAACAACAACAACAATAAAGCCTTAATCCTACTAAGTAGGGTCGGCTACATGAATCCTTTTTCTCCATTGCGTCCTATTTAGTGTCAAATTTTCGTTTAATTCTAAAGTAGAGGTACTATAACATGACTTAAATAATTTAGTACAAGAGACATACTCGGAAGAAAAGAGAGAGAATGAGTGGACTGAAAGGAGCCTGATAAAGAGGTGAAAGAACCTATTGTCAAGATAAGAAGCAATAAGAGAGAGGAGAGAGACTAAAAGGAGAGAATTTTCCTATAATACTTATTTTTAAAAATAAGATTACAATATATTATAACACTAAGGTGGATTCAAACCTAATTCAAATCTATATAAACTCTAAGAATCTAATAACCTTAAACTTAAATAAATTCTCAATTAACTCAAAATATTTAAATATTTAAAATATTATTTTGTTCCACCATTCTCCAAGGGTCAATAGAACTCTTCTCATAAATCATTGTAAAGTCCAAACATTAAAAGCAACAACTTCATTTAATGAATAATGAAAGATTGGTGTGACATAGTAATGGAATTGAGTTTAGAGAAGAAACATAAAAAGGAAACAATTATTATAGCAAAGGCGCCTACACCATGTGCGCTATAGCATGGGTATTGAAATAATTCAAGAGGAGAGATAGATATCAGGAGTAAAATCCAGCTAAGGTAAAGAAGAAAGCAACAAGGAGGAGATGAAGGATGAAGGCTAGGAGAATAAAGGGTTAATCATTTCATGCATTGCAATTCATAATTCAATAATTTCTTACAAGCCATGAAATCTTTATTTAGAAATAAGATTACAAGGTAAGACTATACTAAGTTGAATTTAAATATAATCTAGATTAAGATAATTGTTTGTTATTTTTTAAATCGACAATTTACATAAATAGCACCCAATTCTTATGCATATACTTGTTTATGCATATACTTGTCTCACGCCAAAACTTTGATTTTACAAACTAAGCGCATTTTCATATGTTTGAAATGACATATGAAAAGGTGGATTACACTTTTTTTATAGGTAAGGTGCTCTATGTAAAAATTAAAATTTAACTGTGAGATAAGTGAAGTACATAAGAATTGGGTGCTATGTATGCAAATTCTCCTTTTTAAACTACAAAAAAAAACACATCATTACAATTAAATAAATTAAAATTGAAATATATCTTAAAATAATTCATGATAAAAATTATTCAGACTCCTACAAGGATCAAGTTGTATTCTACTTTAAGAGCTCATCATTGTTAAATAAAATACACTTCACTTGTTTTGTCCCACAACCCAGCCCGGAGTTTGAAATTATCCAAAGCGGGAATAAATTGTCAGATAGTGGAAATTAAAATTTTTTCTATTCATTTTCTGTAATTAACATTGAACAAATGAAAGTGTCACTAAAGAAGGTAAACTAAAACAGTACAATTAAATTTACTTTATTATAGCTTACATCTTCTACTAATATTTTCTCTTCAATTGCTCATCTTTTAATCAATTAACTAAACCTGAAAAATTAGTTCAAAACAATAGTAAGCTAGTCCAATCCAGTGAATGTTTATATTCCTAACTACAGTAACACAATAAAAAAATATATTATCATGTTAATTAAGTTTTTAATAAATCAATATAAAAGATTTGATATTTTATGAATATAATCAATCATGATATTTCATAATATTCAATGTGTTTTACTATATTGATAAGATGTTAATATCATTTTATATATGTACAACTATCACAAGAGCACCATCTAAAAATCATACCAGTTAAAGTACTTCAATATCAATATCTTTTTCCATTACGTGCATGAGTACCTTAGTATTATACTATTAGTACAATAAAGAATTAACTCCATCATAGTCAAATATATACATATAATTAATATATGTAATTCATATCATTCACAATTTCATATCACTCATAACATAATATTTATTATTATAATGCATAAAATATTTCATAATATGTGCCTACAAGTATGCATATCGAAATAAATAAAAAAATTTAGGAATAGAGAAAATCAATTTCATTATTTAAGCATGAATAACAATTAATACAGTTGGTTTAGAAAAAAAAATGATATTATAATATACGAATATAAGTACTCACTTCGATGTCGAATAATTTATTCTTGGATTTTTCTTGACATTGAATATTCTAAAACTAAAGCCAACAATCAACAAGTATTCATTACAAAAGATTAATTAGTTTAATTTAAATTAACCATTAACTTTACATTATTTAAGTATTAAATATCCATTGATTTACTTTATGTAATCCTAATTATTTTTTATTCAATATAACCTCGATCGAAAGCCCTAACATGCACACGACAAGGTTTCACTGTCTTCGTCTATCCCTCTTCTGCCACACAAAATCCTCTCCTCCCAGAGCCACTTGACCACTCTTCCCTTCTTCAAATAATTAGTGTGCTCCTTCCTCTCGAAACACCAGCACCAGAGACGCCCGACTTCTATCCGCATGCATGAGCCGCTCTCCTCCCTCTACATCCTCTTCCTTCGATCACAATTCAACACAATAGAGCACTCAATGTCACCTCCTCCTTCCACTTCCACATCACGCGAACACTGTGTCATTGCCTCCTCGACTAGGGCTCAGATTAATCTGCACAGACGCTTACGGTGCTTCCTTTGTTGGCTTCAACGCCTTCCCTTGCATGCAAACAAAACCCTCAACATCGACTGCAACGTTAACAAACTTCTTCTTCTTCCTTTATCCACCCCTTAAAGCTGATTGTTGCCCTCTGCCTCATGGTGCTGCCTCTACGATTATACAAGTCTTTTTCCTTCTCTATCATTCTTCTAGCTTACCTTTCGTTCATCTCTCATTCATGCCTTCATATTCGTCCCTCTAACTCAAAAGAGGTGTCTGATACTTGAAGAACTCGATCGATCGACACAAGGATTGGTTCGATTGGACACAAATCCAATAAATCTTTTTTTCTTTTTATTTTATTTTGTCTTATTTTTCTTTCTATCTTTTTATTGGTTATTACATGTTTACAGAGGAGAGTGCAACAACCTAGATTGTAGATCTTTCTAGTCAATTATCAAATCTACCTCACCCTACTTTTGACCCAGTCACTTGAAGAGGCTTTATTAATTGCAGAGTTGAATTAACCATTTCAAGTCCTTTCTATTGTTTCAAACGAGTCAATCATCATCAAACCAAGTAGAAATGTGATCGGATCATTGAAGCAAGCTCGAGTCAAATGAATCATGCCTCGTGTTATTGATCGAGCCCCCGAGCAAATTTACAACTAAAGCCCATTTGATTAAAACTAAACCAATCGTGCTAGTTGAGTTTGGCCTTTTAAGATGCCACATGCAAGAAAGAGGTTCAACTATTGACAGGTGTATAGGATTGGAAAGAAGACAACAAAAAAATATACCCGAAAGCTCTTTTGCATACAGTCTTTCTCTAGCAAGTTAAAGGATTTCTTTTGTTTTAGGAAAATCTCGGCAAACAATTATTTCAAGCAATATACCAAACACATTATACCAACAATGCAGAATAATTGTGAACTAAATACATATTAAATCCAAATGCTGAGGAATGGAGACAACATCAATAATTCTGCAAATTCCTTCTAATACGATAACAAGCATAATGAGAAAATCTTGATGCTTGTTCTGGCTATGTCAACCAACAAAAGAGTAACCTCAGAAATAAATAAACAGGATAATAAGCTTCGAGAATGATCTAAATTGTGAATGCTAACAAAATTAGTAGGGGAGTCAAGGATAACTAAAGTCAACCTCTACAAACAATCTTTATGGTGTTGATCTACATTCTTGATTGGAATTCTTTCCCCAAGGGCCATAAACCACACATTAAAGGAGCCTTTCACTTGGAGTGAAAACCACATGATAATGAATAATATATTCACAAAATAATAATTTTCATTCAATCATCTCATAATGCACAAAATAACACATATATAAGAATACTATATATGGACAAGTGCCAGATTAACAGAAGTGGTTGTGAGAAAAAACAACAAGAGGTGGTAGGGGAGAGAAAGAGGCAGCATTCAATGAATAAGGAGACTTTGAGTGGAGTTTGAGAACTCTTCCTGAGATGACAAACAATTGGTGAGATGGACATCAAATATAGATGTAGTGATCAAACTAAAGTCAAATTCAATTCTAGGGAATGATTACGATAGCTAAAGCACATAGATAGCAATACATGAGTCGCATGACTCATACAACTTACGAATCACACGACAATTTAAGACACTGAACTTAAATCAAACGTCCATATATAAGAAACTCATAAACAAGAACACAATTGTCACCTTACATACGATTTTAAAAAGAAAAGTAAATTAAGTTCCTTGATTACATATAATACAAACTGATGACATACTAATCCAATGTGTCCTGCATCAACAAAGCAGGAGAAAAAATTTCACGGACTAAACAAAGCTTTAATAAACCATATAAGAGTGCCAGCAAAATAAACTAAAGCAAATATTAGCCAAGCAGTTCACAACAAATCAAAAGAAAACCAAACAAGAAAAGAAAATCAATTAATTCATCTAGCGAAGCACATAATTGCTCATGCTTATTGCATCACATGAGCACTGAATTTATTCAATAAAAATATAGGATTAAAATGAAGCTTACTAGCATGTTTTCCTAAGAATTTTCTGCTAGAATTCGTAAATTCTGATTGGCATTTTCCAGAAATAATGTCCATAATGAGGTTTGCAAGTTGTGATATCAGTTGCATAGGATCAATCCTTGACATCATAAGATCCCTAGCCCTCCTAACAGTGTTACTAGTATCTGCAGATAATGCAAGATCAAGCAAATCAAGCAAGTCTTCATCTGAAGAAACCCCAATCTGCAACAAACAATTAGAAGAAAAATAATTTTAGTATATTGCAAATAAAGCAAATCTGTGCACATATTGACATGAAAGAAGTATGATAATTCAACCATGTGAACAAAAATGCTATAGAAACTCACAAGCTCATGTGCCAAAGATAGCGTAATTTTTTTGCCAAGCAATGCTAACTGGTCAAGCACTGTTTCTGCATCTTGAAGGGAACCATTAGCTCTATTAGAAATAAAAGTCAATGCATCCTCGTCAAATATAAAACCCTCCTCTATACAAATTTTTTGCAACCTACAAATAATGTCATCCTCCTTTATTCTTGGGAAGTGGTACCTCTGACACTGAGATATTGAAGTGTGATGAAGACTATCTGGTTTGGATGTAATCATAACAAAAACAGCATGCCTTGAAAGCTCTTCAACATTATTCAAAATGGCAGACCATATCTCCTCTCGTAGAAAATGGCATTCCTCAATAATGAATACTCTAAATTGCGATGTAAATGGAACAAGAGAAGCGCCCTTTAATAATGACTTTATTCTATCTTTATGATTTAACTTTGTAGCACATAGTTCCTTGACATCTCTACTTCTCCCAGAGAATAAAAAGACACATTCATGACAAGAACCACATGGCCTATGGTCCACTACAGATAGACAATTTAAAGCAGCAGCAAAAATCCTTGCAGTGGAAGTTTTACCAGTTCCTCTAGGACCATGAAAAAGATATAAAGGAGCAACTCTTCCCTTTTTTATGGAATGCATGAGGGATTCAGTAACTACATTCAGTCCAACCAACTCATTGAAAGACCTTGGCTGAAATTTTTGGCTTAAGCTTTTTGCACTCTCTGGAATTAAAGCTATGTCACTATCAGCCCTATCCTTCCGTTCAACAGATAGCAAAGGCAGCTCTTGGCCCTCAATATCAAAAGAAAGTGTTGGATCCTTATGCTTTGGTGTTCTAGACCAATAATAACTAATTCCACAACCACTATAATTTGAATTCACAACAACAGCATCATCAATATTTGAAAGCTCCAGAGTGCTCCTACTTGATAAGTTAGTATGAAGGCCACATATTGACAAGCAAGGGCTTCCTACTTGACTCATACCAATATCGTCCATCACATTACTTATCTTTCTGCCACCACCATATCCAGGCTTTTTTACTATTGATCTGCTAATTGCCTCTGTGACATCGAAATTTGTTTCACTACATGAATCTACTTCCTCATCCAACAGGTTGGACGTTGCCCCTACATGTTTTAATGGCTTTTTACTACCATCCAGGCGGGATTGAGGAACCGCAATAGCCAGTTCAGATTGTGAATTTCTAATTCTAATAATTGAAGATTTTTTGGAAGTAGCATTCTTCTTGTCTATAACATTTGAAACATGTTCCAACCCAGAGTTGTTTAGAGGCTGGTTTCTATCCAATTTGTCAAAATCTACATACGTGCCAGAACAGGAATTCACCTCCCAGTTCACATTATCAAATGATGTAGCAAATTTGCTCATCGAATTTGTAGATGGATCCCTCAGTGACCGAACCCTCTTCAGAGCAACTAGAGCTTTTGAAATAGTGGCATCCACAGAATGCCGCCTGCCTTCATCCATTTCATTCAAGCTAAAATATACTAACTTATTAGCTATGCCGTCCAAAATTTTGGTACTTTCTGCTCTACTGTACAAATAATGAGCAATAAAAGGGCAACATGCTTTATTGCAACAGTAACACCAAAACTAAGGAAGAAATTAATTTAATGCCTGTTAAAGATTTCGCTTTTATTGGTAAATAACAATAAGTCCAACATCACAACTTTAAAGGAGCGCAGACCAAATTAACACTGCAGAAATTATCCAGAAACAAGGTACATTACGTGAGCAAGATAGCAGCAGAGCATTTTTTTTTCAGACAAAATTTAAGTAAAAAAAAAGAGCAATCATTTAAAAGGGTTAGATAACACACTCTGATCACTGAAAGAAGAACCAAAAGGAGAGTTTTCTTCCCAAAAGCATGAAGAAATTTTCAAGAAGAGTGCAGGAACAAAAGCAGCAAAACAGAACAATTTGGCAAAAGAGAAATCCTTCGATGCTGCCTACAGAACAAATTGTAGCCACTGCAAAACCCTAATCCAAATATGAAGCCAAGAAGAGGGAGAAAGTGGGGAGAGAGACTCGGGTAAAAATGCGCGAAATTTAGGCTGCAGATGAAGCGGCATTAAATGGGCCTGCGGGGCAGCTGCCGGTACAGCTCTGCCAGATGCTCTTATTGGGAGCAGCGCCGGCGGACGGCACTATCGTAATTATAGAGTAGGTCGAGGGGCGTAAGTCTGCGCGCCAAAAAGCTGCGCAAGTTGTCGGAGAGAGATGACGACCAACGGAAACGGAAACTGGAACCATATTCAAATATCGGCACGGCCATCGCATCGCGCTCATTAATGAAGGACTTTAAAGTCGGGGGAACCATTTCTTAAGGAAATTTTGAAATGTCACGTGTTGAGGATATTCTTAGCTGCATCCATTAACTCTAACAAGAAAATATTTGCTTTTATTATTAGAAAATATGTCATTATATTTAGTCAATAAAATAAAAGATAAAGCATAAAAATCCTGCATGGCTTAAAAATTTCAGCTTCATGTTGAACCAATTATCTTAGGTTGGGTTTGATTTATAAATTCTGATCCATTTAATTTCTTGAGTTGGATTCAAGTAGACCCGTCAACATGTATATTTTCCTATCTATTCATATTTATCATTTAATAAGAGTTTAAGACATTGTCAATCATATATTTATGTATCCTTTTTGTATTTATCTTTTCATTTATATATGTTTATAAATACATTGAACGTATTATTCGAATTATGTTATAGATTAGTCGTTTTACTGGTGCATCGGGTTCAAGCATCATAGTTCAACTTGTTTGGTTAAAAGAATGGTTAGGTTTATGCAAATTTGGTAAGGTCAAATCTAAATCTGACCCGTGAACTCATATTTACTCGGCTTACATTACATGATTCATAATGTGTTATTTGTATGATTGAATTCCTCCTTCGCAGTTCAAAACAATAGGATTGTCTAGAAAACCTATTGAACAAAGTCAACTCTACTCGACCTTCTCTAGCTGACCCACATCAACCGGCTCTCTCTAGTTGACCATCTCCAGTCGTCCAACTCTAGTCGGCTAGTCGGCCCTATCTAATTGGCTACTCGGACCTCTCAACTTGTCTTTGAATTGGCCCTCATCAGTCAGCCTTCTCTAGTTGATCGTTAGTTGACCCTTATTAGTTGGCCTTCTCCACTCGACCATCCGTAGTCGGCTCTCTCCAGTCAACCATCTCTAGCTAAATGCATAAAACTAAGAAAATAATTACAATTTTATAATAATTTTTCTTCTATAAATAACGAAACCTAGCAAAAAATACTGTATTCTACGAATGCTCAACTACCTCTCTCCTTATTTATGCTCTATTTCATGGTTGTGATTCATGAACAAATCTGGGTTCAACACCTTGAAAAGTGCTGTGATTGTAGATCATGTCACAAACAAGAAAGAGTAGTATAAGGCAAATAATGAGTCATAGAGAAGTGATTAGCAGCATACAATGCATTAAAGAACTTTCCTAGAAGAATAGTCAAGCTAATCAATTCAGTCAATCGTGCTTGGTCTCAATCAGTCGACCTCCTCAACTCGGCTTGATCCAGTCGGCCTCCTAAACTCCGTCTCATCCATTCGGCATCCTCCATTTCGCCTTCTTTACTCAACTTCCTCAACTTGACATCCTGTAGTTAATCATCTTCATTTGGCTTAAAAAAAAACAGCTCTCCCAAAAAAGTTCTCTTAAAAACATATTTAGAAAAACATAATTTGTATAAGGGAAGACAAGTCACAACGGAGAATAACCAAGTTAGATAGTCATAAATGGCCATATAATAGGAAAAATCTCTTAAAACCCACTTTTTTGCTTTAGTTTATGGCATGCATGCTTTTCTAGCTTCTTTAGTGTGTATATTACTTATTATATAAAAAATAGTTTGTCACCAACACTTGAGAAACTCGACGAACCAATCGAGGGAACTTGGCTTGTAGAACTACTACAGTCTTCATTTATTCTTCATCAATTCAGCACCTTCAGATATATTATAAGTTTAGACATCATCGGGTGCAATATGGCCACTCGTTAATCCTCTGATTGTCTGACCATTTTCGACTATCTAGCTAGGCCATTAATGTATTCAACTATCAATTTTTCATCATAATATGACTATCTATATACCCTACAATGCCAAAGTACCATAAAGATCCTTTATTTCTCACCCTCGAAACACAAGTCAAGCCCTGTATGACAGATTCCATTTTTTGGGAAGGAAAATTCAACATTGAGTAGTGTGTGAATCACCCTATAGGCGAGTCTAGGTGGTACCTCTACAAAGATAGCAAAAAAATCCACTTAACAAGTCAGGCATAAGATATGACCCACCCAAGGTAACAACATAAATGAGAAAGGCAAATCAGAGGCATGAGTAGGGTAACACTTAGGGTCGAGTATCACATAACCAACACACTCTTTTTTACCTAATTATTACATTTTAATAAATACAAAAGTACTCGGGCAACTGACCGAACCATGTTTAATCTTAATCATTCATTCAAAGTCAACATGATACATTCCCACATTTGACAAGTTCATTCTTTTGACCAAAAGTAAAATGCACTTGTCTTATAGATTTGAGCAATGTTATTTCATATTTATCATTCCTTTATTTTTTTTCACAACTATCTTTCAAAGAGATAAGAAAATCAGATAACTAATATGTATGATCAAAATCCTCCATCATAGTTTAAGGTGCTAAGATTATTCAGTTAACTTGCTAAACTCAACAATCTCCACTCGGGGCTCTCTAGTTGGCCTTTTCCACTCAGCCCCACCAATCGATCGGCAGTCGACTCCCTTCAATCAGCCTTCTCTAGTCGGCACTCTTTGATTGCCCTCTTCAGCCGGTTATCTGCAATTGACCATTGTCAGTTAGCCACTCGACCCATTCTAATCGGTTGTTGGTCGACCCTTTCTAATCAACAGTTAGTCTGCCCTCATCAATCTAGCCTCTCCAGTCGGCTATCTCCAGCCGACTGCATAAGTTGGGATTATAATTATCATTTTATAATAATTACTCTCCTATAAATAAAGGATTATTATTTATAACAGGGGCCCTAATAAAAAGAAATGTATTTTAAAAAATCTACTTCCCTCCCTCTCTCTCTTTTTATCTATGCTCTATTCCTTGGATCTTATTCACGGAAAAATTGGGGTTCAACATTATTATTTCATTTATTAGAGAAATATGTCCTAAATTTTATTTCTAATTTGAATGCCCTCAATTCCTTATATCATTTCTATAGGGAAAACAACATCCCCTCCTTTTTATACATACATAATTCAAGATTTCATCACTCGAGATATAAAATAACAATGTTAGTGAATTTCATCTTCTCTCCCTTCAACCGTAACTTCTACAAATATGGGTTTACTTTTATTTTTATTGTGCTTTATAAATTAGATCATTTTGATGGAGCTCCTACACAATTTTAGATGACATATTGAGTACTATTTTTTGAAACTTCATAAAATAATTATTTTGACCCTATTTCAACTGATAATGAAAGTTTATTTAAATACACTCAAAATATTTTAAAACCATTTTTTCATGTTCAAATTTTGTTTAAACCATAATCAATTATTATTTAAATATGTTTAAATAAATTTGAATTTATTATCTTGTTTAATGATTCAAAACTAGTCTAATCATATTAGAGCATTGTTTTAACATGATCAGATAGTATGTTTCCAAATAATCTTTTAAGTGTTTAACAAGACTAAATTATGGTTCTATGTTAGTGATATACCTAAAATATATAGTGTTTTTTATGCACATTTCTATATCTATTTTTGATGATATTGCACTTTAATGGAAGATATTTTCATGTTTTTATTGCAGGTATGACTAAAATGAGTGATTGTGATGAAAGGAGCAAAAATGAAAGGTGTGCAAAATTAGCCTCTAGCGCCTAAGCGCCGATTGCTGGCGCATAGACGCGACAGTTAAAAGTGACGAATTAAATCAAATTTGGTATCATTTCTAAGGGGTGTTTGAAGCAACTTTTGGTTTAAACTTCCTTAACTTCTTTTGGGCGGCAAATTTGAATGAAGAGATGCATCTTTTGGTAGATACATTGAATCTGGACATGATCTGAAAAGACACCAAAACACATTTTGAAGAAATATTAAAATGAAGATTTGAAGATAAAAAAAGAGAAGAGTTTTGAAAGGAAGTATTGGCGAGAGAAGTTGGAGAAAATCTTGAGGTGGTTGAAGGGAAAGAGGAAGAAAAAAAATCTTCTTTGTGTCGTACTTTCTTTACTTTTTCACTTTACTTTATCATAGTTTGTATTAGAATTTAGGAGAGTGAATCCTTAGAGTTGGATGCCACCCCCTAAGGAGTCATTTAGTGGAAAACAAAAGTTTCAGAGGAACTTCAAACATTTTGTAGAGAAGATTTTCAAATAAGTTTTTATCTTTGTTTTTACATTTGTTTTTAAAGTAAGACTTGTTGTGTTTTCACTATGATTTCTATTTTCAAATCAAATGGTATTTGTGTTTTCTCCATGAGTTATGAGTATTTTTCTTTTTTTTTTTCCTTTCAAATGATTAAGTAATTAAATTATGAAAGGAAGTTGTGTGAAGTATATATGTTTAATGTTGGAAGGAGTTGTGATGATTCCACTACCTTACATTTCATTTACCTCTTGATTTGGTCAATTGAGATGTTAAAATTTGTTGTGAGAACATGTAAAAATTAATGTGATGTTGTCATAAACAACAATTAGAGTGAATCACATGAAGTTGTATGGGTGAGAATTGTAGTCCATATATTTGAGTGCAAACTAATAGGGAGATATGCTTTTTAATGGGTGTAGAGTAAAGGACTTTAGTGTGACAGGTTAAAGCTCCCAATTCGGTTTGATGTTTTAAGTTTTGTTATGAGATGTTAGCCCCCAGGTGGAGGTATAAGAGGGAACTCTAGAGTGAGAGCTAGTATCATCCCTGCCTAACCCATCTACAAGATTTCAAAACTTCATATTAACTTATATTCTTTATAGAACCAAGTGAGGGTAAAGAATATAACTGCTTTTATTTGGTACAACACATTTAGATACTTCCACAATGAAATTCCATAATTATTATTGATTCATTGAAAGAGGAAAAAGATATTTTAGTCTCATTTACTTTCATATCATTTAATAGCCTTATTAATTTTAGTTGCTTACTTTACATTTTCTAAACAATTAGCAAAAAGAATTTAAAATTTTTAATTATAAAACATAACTTGTAAAATCATTTTGAAAAGTAAAAAGTTATTTTTCTATTTTTTTTTAAATATCCCTGAGGGTTCGATATCTTGGGGCTTAATCAGAAAGTCCTATATTACTTTATAAATGATATGTATACTTGCGTAGAATCCATATTAAAAATAATTAAAGTTGATTTCTTATTTGCTTCAGAATCAAGTATTTGGTACCATTTTAAAGAAAGAGATATTATCATTGAGAAGAAATATAAGGTGTAAAACGTAAGCATAAATATTCGGGGATAAAGTTTTTGGCGTCGTTGCCAGGAAAATTAATTAAAATATTTTTTAAAGAAAATATAAGAAAAATCAAATTTTTATTTTTCCTTGGTTTTGTTAGTGTAATTTATTTTATTTTGTTTTTATAATTGTGTATGCATAGTTCAGGTTCTGAAGGACTTGTGCCTTACGATTTTGAATTAAAAAAAGCTATAAGAAAAATCAGAAAAATAAAAAATATAGAAAGACAAAAATATTCAAGAAATGGCAAATCAAAATATTAAAATCCATCTAGAATAAATGATTATGCTAACCATACAGTAGATGAACTTCATAATAGTATTCAAAACCTTACTGTAGCGCTAATTCATTTGAACTTAAATCTACTATTATCCAGATGCTATCTAATAATCAATTTGGGGGAGCTCCAACCAATGATCCTAATTTACATCTTGCTAATTTTCTAGAATTATGTGCTACTTTTAAATATGATGGTGTCTCATACGATGCTATTAGACTTAGAATTTTTCCTTTCTCACTAAAGGATAAGGCTAATATACGGTTAAATTTATTAGCACCTGGATCTATCAGAACTTGAGTTGATTTAGTGCAAAAATTCTTTGCTAAATATTTTTACCATCAAAGACTGTGAAGCTTAGAAATGATATTACATATTTTTGTCAGTGTGAAGGAGAATCTATTCATGAAGCATGTGAATGTTTTAATGATCTCCTAAGAAAGTGTCCACATCATTCGATACCAGATTGGTTATTAATTCAAACTTTTACAATAGATTAGTTGGATCTCTTAGATCTATTATCGATGCCGCTGTTGGTGGTTCATTGATGTCTAAACAATTTTCTGACGCTTATGTTTTAATTGAAAAAATAGCTATTAATAATTTCAATGGACTTCTGAAAGGTTAAATCCTAAAAAGGTAGTCAATATTCATGAAAATGATGCTTTTGCAATGCCAATAAATCAAGTTGCTGCAAAAGTAGAGAAAGAAGAGATTGAAGAACCAAAAAAGGATGCTCCGAAAGGTTTGGAAAGACATATTTTTCCACATAAGATTGATTTAGAAAAGCCACCACATCCATTTCTGCAGATACTTCGACAACAAAAGTTGGATAACCAATTTTCAAAGTACATGGAGATATTTAAGAAGCTTACAATCAACATTCCATTTGATGAAGCCTTAGAACAAATGGCAAGCTACGTGAAATTTATGAAGGATATTCTCAACAGAAAAAGGAAGTTTAAAGATAATGAAACTGTTGCACTTAGTGAGGAGTGCAGTGTAATAATTCAGAAAAAGCTTCATGAAAAGCATAAATATCCTGGTAGTTTCACGATTCCATGTACAATCGGAGACAGATTTCATGGGAAAGCTTTATGTGATTTAGTTGCAAATATTAACCTTATGTCATTATCTATATTCAAAAGACTAGGATTAAGAGAAATAACCCTGACTACTATAACTCTGTAAATAGCGGATCATTCGATCACATATCCTAAAGAGTTATATAAGATGTTTTGGTGAAGGTAGATCAATTTATCCTTCCTGTTGATTTCATTATACTATATATGGAGGAAGATAAAGAGATACCCTTAATTTTAGGGAGAGCTTTCCTAGCCACCGACAGAGCAATGATAGATGTGAAAAAAAAGGGAATTAACTATGCAAGTCAATGATCAAACTATTACATTCAATATCTCAAAATCAATAAAATATCCTGCAATAAGTAAAGATGATGAATGCTACAAAATAGATGTTATCAGATATCTAAATGAATGTCATTTCAAGTCAACTTTTGAAGAGAAATCTGAAAGTGAAAAATTGGAACATATGCAAGAAGAGGAATTACAACATTCTAAAGATTTTCATGAGGAAGATTTAAATTATGTTTCTGAAAATTTTGAATTTTTTGACATTACTGAAAAAGATGAATCTTTTAGTTCATCAATTGAAAAACCTACTGAACTTGAATTAAAGATGCTTCATACTCATTTAAAATATACATTTTTAGGTGATTCCTCAACTTTGCTAGTTATAATTTTCTCTCAATTGACTGAAAAAGAAGAAGAGAGTTTGCTTGAAGTTCTAAAGAAATATAAGAAAACCTTTGGATAGACAATAACTGATATTAAAGGAATCAGTCCTTCAATTTGTATGCATAGAATCCTTTTGAAAGAGAATTGCAAAATTAGGGCTGATCCTCAAAGGAGATTAAATCCTATCATGAAAGTTGTTGTTAAGAAAGAAATTTTAAAGTAGTTGGATGCTGGAATTATCTAATAGTGCATGGATTAGTCCTATTCACTGTGTTCCTCAGAAAGGATGAGTTACTGTGACTGCTAATGAAAAAAATGAATTAATACCAGCAAGACAAGTTATAGGGTGGTGAATATGCATTAATTATAGAAAATTAAACCTTGCCACAAGGAAAGACCATTTTCCACTACCCTTTCTAAATCAGATGATGGATAGACTGGCTGGGCATAAATACTTTTGTTTTCTGGATGGATATACTGGTTACCACCAAATACAAATTGCTTCTGAGGATCAAGAAAAAAACAACTTTCACCAGTCTTTATGGTACATTTGCATTTAAAAGAATGTTATTTGGTTTATCTAATGCCCCTGCAACATTTCAGAGATGTATGATGGCAATTTTCTGTGATTTAATTGAAAAAGGAATTTAAGCTTTTATGGATAAGTTTTTAGTGTTTGGAATTTCATTTAAATCATGTTTAGAATGTCTATCAATAGTTCTTAAGCATTGTGAAGAAACTAATTTAGTCATTAACATGAAAAAATGTCAATTTATGGTAGCAGGATAAATTTTATTGGGACATCGTATATCATAAAAAGGTATGGAGTTAGATCTTGCAAAAATTCAAGTGATCGTTAATTTAACTTGCCCAACAAATGTAAGGGGAATTAGAATTTTTTTAGGACATGTTGGATTCTACATGCGTTATATTAAAGACTTTTCAAAGATTTCAAAGCCTTTATGTCGTTTACTGAAAAATATGTGATTTTTGATTTTGATGAAGAATGTATAAAAGATTTTGAATCATTAAAAGAAAAATTAATCACTGCACCTGTTATAGTTTCACAAAATTGGGAAAAAAGTTTTGAATTAATGTGTGATGCAAGTGATTATGTTATTGGAGTTGTTTTAGGTAAGAAATTTGATAAGATTTTCAAAGTGATCTATTATGCTAGTATAACTATTTTTGAAGCTCAAATTAATTATACCACAACTAAGAAAGAGTTACTAGCTATAGTATTTGTCTTTAATAAATTCAGACCATATTCAATTGGAATAAAATGTGTGGTGCATACTGACCATTCTACTATTAAATATTTAATGAAAAAGAATGATGCAAAACCAAGACTGATAACATGGATTCTTGTTTTACAAGAATTTGATTTTGAAATAGTAGAAAGGAAGGGTGCTGATAATCAAACTATTGATCATCTGTACAGGCTTGATTTTGAACAATCTATCTGCTTTAAAAAGAAAATTAATCAACATTTTCCTGATGAAAAATTGTTCACTATCAATGAGTGGTGTGTTCCGTGGTATGCCAACATTGTAAACTTTATTGTCAGTGATATTTTACCCTATGGTTTGACATACCAAGAGAGGAAGAAATTTTTATCTGAAGCTAAGACTTATTTTTGGGATGACCCATTTTTATAAAAACAAGTAAAGGATCTGATTATATGAAAATGTGTGCCTTTAGAAGAAACTTATGAAATTATTAAAAAAGATCATAATTCTGATTATGGGGGACATTTTGGTGTTGATAAAACTGCATATAAAATCTTACAATTTGAACTTTATTGGCATACAATTTTTAAGGATGTTAATGATTATATTAAAAATTGTGATTTATGTCAACATGTAGGCATTATTTCTAAAAGAAATGAGATGCCCCTCAATTATATATTGGAAGTTGAAAAGTTTGACGTTTGGGGATTAGATTTCTGTTGACCTCACTTTTGGTTGAGGTCTAGTTTTTCTTTAGAATAGCCTAGGGTCTAGCCATAGGACTCTCTTGGTGAATTCCTTAGAAGACTAGTCATGGAACATTTCCTCATAAAAATTCAAACTTTTCTTACTTCACTGGGAGTTTTCATATGCTTAAGGCCTAACCTTCAGTTTTGGGAGGAAGAGACCAAGCATAAGGAAGCCCAACGGAAGTCACCTATAGATGGTCAGACCATAGGATCTACCCGGGGGGATCTGGAGCTTGCACCAGACTCACACTACACACTCACAACCCTAAACAAGGCACATTACCTTTGATCCCCTAACTCTTTCGGAAACTTATGTATGTGGTTTTCCCATGCTTTTAGCCTTAGGCTAGGGTTTGACTAGTACCAATACATAGATGACCAAATGAGGGTGACCCTTGATCCATGGCTCAATCTAGACAATTCCATGCTACTCACCTTCAACCAATCTCAATTTTCCCAAACATTCCAAATGTCTAACCCATTTGCCCTAAAATACCCTAAATACCTAAAATGCCCCCAAAACCCTAAAATCCTCCAAAATTTCCAAAATTACCCAAATTACCCAAATTTCTCCAAAAATCATTCTAAAATACTCCCTACCACTCAAATTAACCAAAATTATCCAAAATTGCCAAATTTCCCAAAAAATTCCCAAAATGACCAAAATGCCCCTCTTAGCCCAAAATTCCAAAAATTCCAAAAATTCTCATAAATTTCCAAAACATCCCAAATATTCCCAATTTCATTTCTCTCAACTACCACATGACTCAATTTGGCCAATTTAGCCCAATTTAACCAAAAGCCACAATTTGACCCATTTAACCCAAAAGTGCCCAAATTAAACCCAATGTTTACCCAATTGATCCCAATCTTGCTTAATTTTAATTCCAAACTTTAATTCAACATCTATAATACTAATATAAACCAAATTCAAGCCCAATTTGACCCACATTTTAATTCAATTCCACTTGAAATCCAAAATCCCTAATTTTACCTAAATAATCCAAAACCCCTAAATTGAACCAATGTCAACCAATTCCCCCAAATCTCAATTCTATACTCTTTCTAACATCCCCACAAATAAAATACAACATCAATTTGACACCAATTTGAACTCAAATTTCACCCAAGTCCTAAACTTGCTAAAATACCCAAATTTACTCTAAATTACCCATGAACCCAAACATGCCCAAATCCAATCCAATTCAACTCAAATTCTCTTCAAAATTATTCTAAAATCTTCATAACACATTCCTACACCAAACACAACATTTATTTGGCCAAAATTTTGATTAAAATCCCATTCAAAATCCCTTTGAACCAAAATCCCCAAAATTTGCCCTAAAATTGTCACATGGCCTAAATTCCCCAAATTGAATCCTCTAACCTTAAAACTTCCACACTATTTCTATCCAAAACCCTTCATGACAATTACCTACATCAATTTGAACCATCAATTGAACCCTAGCCAATCTCTAGCCTAACCCAAACCCTAGTTCAACCCAACATGACCAAATTAACCAAATCATCCAATTCCACCAAATTCACCCTCCAAATCACTCCAAAATCACTTTAATGCTTCTTTCAATCATTCATAAAAATGATTTGCACATTCTTGATCAATCAATTTGATTCAAACCAAACCTAAACTCAAGTTAGCCCAACTTAAACCCAAATCAACCCATATGGACACATGATTTAAATTGAACCAAACCAAGCTAAATTTAACAAAACCCACTTCATGGCAGCCAATCTTAGGACTACTAGGACTGGTTTGACCTAACCCAACCTGGGCCCCTTAAGCCATGGACCAAAGGTCCACCACTTTGGACCATTGGATTTAGCCTTTTGGCTAAGCTTAAATCCCATCCTTAAACTCTTGCTTAAGCAACCCCTTTACCCAATTGAATGCACTGAGCTCCTCCCCCAATCCTCCTTAGCCTGCCAGCCACCTGCCCTGTCCTTGCTAGCGCCAGAGCCGCCAGAACAGGCATGCCCGAGCGCACCCATAGGCTTACATCTCAAAATTGAGCCATGATAGTGAGTAATCCCCTCACTGCCCAGCTGCCCTGCTCAGCCCTCACCCTAAGCGGCCCAAGGCACTCATTGCCTGGCCCTGAGCTCCCCTCTCCGGCGAGTTCTATAAAATGGCTCCTCTTTGGCCAAATTATAAGTGCTGAAAAATCATAAAAATAAACAAAAAATACCCTCTTACTCAGTGTACTGAGGAGAACAATGTGGAATTAAAATCAAAATATTTTGTTATATATTTAATTTTTAATTATTTATTTACTGTCCTGAATATTTCAATTCTCCATTCACATACATAATTCACCATGGCATGAGACTATAAGAATTTTGTAGCCTCTGATCTTGGGAACATTCTCTGATTTTTCCAAGATTAGAGGTTATGTCTAGAAGGAGTTATCTATTTTCTAAGTTTAGAGCCATTTTCTTGAAAATTAATTATAAAAATTAGCATGTTTTTCATAAAAATCTAGAAAAATTAGGGGATATGTCTTAGGGCAAGATGACCCTAGGAAAATTATGGTTTGATTTAATTCACTAAAAATAACCATAATTTGACCAAACACTCAAGACTGCATTTAACTTAATTTGGAGCAACCACACATCAAAATTACATGAAATCAATTCTCGACTTTGGTTTAGGATTTGGAGAAGCTCACATAAAAATTTCAAATCAATTGGAGTTAATTTAACCCACTAAATGAATTACTTAAGTAACATAACCATATTTGAAATTAAAAATTCATAAAACTTAAAATATAACTCAAAGATTCACCAAATCAATTTTGGGAGTTCTTTGAGATCAGAGGAGTCCAGGAAAATTAAAATTAAAATTTTCATAAAATTTTTATTTTTACCTATTTTTAAAATTTAAATAACTAAAAAATTATAAAAATCATAAAAATATTAAAATTCACTAAAATGTCACATTTGGCCTTCTAATCACTTGGGAACCAACAAAATATTTTTCCTAAGTCTCTAAGTAAAGATATTAAATTTTGAAGGCTTAGGGTAATTTTTAATATTAAAAAATGGATTTTTCAAGACTTTCACTAAAATAATTCTAATAATTCAAAGAAAAATCAGAAAAATACAAAGTTTATTTCTCTAGGTTCCCTAACCTCAGAGAGATTTAATAAAATATAAAACCTAACTTCCCCCCAATTTTTTTATAATTAATTAATACACCAAAACTTAAAATTATTCTAATAAAAAAATTAAAATTCAAAAAATCACCAAAAATGGTCCAAGCGGTCCTCAGGTCAGTAGAAACCTCCCATAATTTTCCTAAGGATAGAAGTTTCACCTTGGTCATCTTGTTGAATTTTCATTAAAAATCTTTATTTTCCAATAAAATAATTATGTAAATTAAATTAAAAAATAGAAAATTCACATTTTCTCTTCTGATGTCTTAATTGACATATGAGAGAGGTGACATAAAAATTTCAAATTCATTTGAGCTTAATTTAGTGAATTATAAGATGAACAAGCTTAAGATGGCATAAAGGTAATTAAGGAACTTTAGCCTTAACTAATATTTAGGCTTAACCAAAGGGGAATGGTTAATATTTGATCTTAATTTTCCTCTTGAATGATTGAAACATAGGGAATCAAGAGATAGAAACCCATTAATCATCTTTAACATTAAAGAAGAAATTAAGATAAATTGTTAATTAATTAAGTCATCAGACTTTGGAAGTTAATTAAAGCATAAATTGTTAAGGTTTAGGGGTGTGATATAGGGAGACTCTAATTCTTTAAATTGAATCCCTAACCAATGAATTGATCAAAAACCACCTAACTTTTACTAATGAAACCATAAAATGATAATTGAATTCATTGGTTAGGGATTTATTACTTGAACATTGCATGAATTATATTTAAACCTTATTTGCAATATTGTTCAAACTTTTCTCAAACTTTATTCAAATAATATTCAAACCTTACTCAAACTATATGTGATTATAGTTCAAACATTGTTCAAACTTGTTTTGAATAGGGTTAGAGGATGGTTTAATAATGTTCAAATATGGTTTGAGAAGGGCATTATTGTTCCTATTAAGGAATGTGATATCTAATGTTATTATGGGCTTAAGCATCATTGTGCGAATGGCATTCAAACCTAAATAACCTTGAATTAATTGTGATTTGTAAGTACGTTGACCTTTATTTTGATGTTCATCGATTATAAGCACTCAGAGAACGTCTAGAGAACATGCTGGGAAAAGGAACAACTAAGTATCTAATACTTTCAAAGTTCAGTTAACTCAAGCAAGAACGTCAATTTCTATTTTTATATTAGTGGGAAAAATTGGTCTAAATTAATAAACTTTTTATGACATTTCTCTAAATAAATAAATAATAAGCATATTTGACTAATCACTGCTACGATGTATAAAATATGGAGTTTTATTTTTAAAATTATGACAAGTGACCATTTTTCTGTTATTCTTACAAGCTAAAGTAATTTGATGTTTGAGAAACTGACTCAACTTTAAAACAGATCTAAAGAACAAATTACATCAAATAATAATTCATTAAAATATTTAAAATTAATGATGTTCTTAATTACGCATTGTGAGAATTCTACCTGCTTACAGCGAAGGAACTTGAAATATGGGCGATTGTCCTAGAAATAGTATAAACTTTGCTCATTGCTTGCATTCTAATCTTCAGTATGCAAACAATTAGAAAATTGCATCCGGTGTAGTCTAAATCTGAAATTTCAAGCCCTGCAACCCAGCACAAGAAAAGTTAATCAAATAAATTTTTAGAGTAGTTTAATGCTTTAGATCTCCTGTTCCCTTCTTTGGATTCCTATTCTTAACCCCCGCGTCCGGATCCCAATAGGCAATAGGCCATGTCGGAAATCCTGGAATTGACTTTTATCCAATTAATGCAACGTGGAATACTGTCACACAATGTTTTTTTAAATTAATTACCGTTGGTTGATGGCCCGAGGGTTATGTTAATTTAATGTTAGGTTTTGATCCTTCAATTAATAGTGTAACTCAGTCTAAATTTGAGTTTCAGTAATTAATTGGGTTTGAGCTCAAATATAAATTTAATTCTATAAATTTGAGCCACCTCACAAGCATATTTATTTGTTATGAAAAAAAATAATATTAATCCATATTTATGTTTGTTGAATTAAAAAATATTATATGGATCACATCTAATGAATAGAACTTTAGATAGACTATATATATATGAATAATTATTGCTCACGGTAACATAAGTCCTAAGAGAATTGTTATTCAATAGTCCTTTCTTGAGGAAATAAACCATTATTTATAGCTTATAAGAGTATCTACTAAAGTTACATTTTTGCCCTGTTTTAATATGAATGTTAAAAGTTATTATTACGTTTTTCATATTTGTAACTGCATAATTGGTGTTGGAAACATTTCGTTTTCATAATTACTTAAATGGGCCTGCTGGTGTTGTAATTTAGTCGTCTGATAATTTTTCGGTAGGTTTAGAAATCTTTAGTTGGCTAAAAGGTCTTCAATCGAATAGAAGGTCTTCGCCTGGCTTTTCAAGAGAATACTTGGTAAAGATCATCTTGTCATGAAGTTGAAGTTGAACTATCAGACAAAGGGTGTATCACCGTATTCTGACGGACATCTCTCCTTGGATAAGGGTCTTCTAAGAGGATTGGAAATATATTTGGGGTACCTTTTGGCCATCTTTATGAAGAATCTCAGACTCAATCGCGTGAGCTAGTTGTAGCTGACTATCCCTTGGATCAGGTGCCTCTTGTTTTTCGTTGGGTTAAGCTTTTGCTCGTTCGGCCCATAGTTTCATCTTTTGAGGACAATGAGAGGGAGACCAGTGGTCAACGAGGTTTGCAAGGGTTGTTGGCTTGCTGCAAGGATGAAACAGTGGGCTCATTTGCTCGGGATACTTGATTTTAGAGATAGATAACCATTTAGACCTATAGGAGGATTTTACGGTCCTTTATGTGTAGTTGGGGCTCTTTTGGTGGTGGAAAATCTTCAGATAGACCTGGGTGAGCAGTTCAATCTCCAATGGTCCGAACAAAATAAGAGGGTGTAGAAAAAATTAAGTGTGGGGTGCATGTGTTGTACTAGAGTTTTGTGAGTCGGAGTTTAATGTTGCCCGAGATGGTTAAAGACTCGTCTGTAATATATTTTCTATCATAAATAAAATATAATTTTTGCGAATTTTTAGAATTTGATATCACTTCATTTTTCTCAATTTTCGCACTAATTTGAAGTGGATTTCCAAAGTTTGAGGTACATATTCTAAGCATTTCAAATTTGTAGGATACCCTATATATACGGTTTAAGGGTAAATGGTTTACGCTTTTTCATTTGTCACTTTTTCTTCCATTTGGTCAGTTTTGTTCTAGCGTTCTCATGGCCTCCAAATATACTCCATAAGTGTTTTGGTTCAGAGCTAGCGACCGAAAGGTATACGTTGACATCATTTGATGCAAGTCTTCTTAGAGGATACTTGTGTGTACACTACTACTCGAGCCAAATGTGAAGGTGGCCGACTACTCAGGGAATGATCTGATCTTTTACAAAGATCACTTTTGATGGTGTCTTTGACTGTCATTTTGCTAAGAAATCCGATCAATGCAAAATTACTATGGAGTCATCCCCACATAGATCAAACTAAACTAGATTGCAATTGTGATGATGTTCGTCATCTAATTAAGAAAGATGTAGATTCCAAGGTGTTGAATGCTGTTCTCCCATTTGTTTTTCTTTGAAGTGAAGTGGGATGGATATGTTGTTTCAACTCGACTAGAAAATTCCACTTGATTAACCTGGAGAATAAGATCAGGAACTGGAAGTTTCATTTTCTCCGAGGGCACATGTAAGAATTGGAGTATTGCTACCAGGCTGACTAGAGGGTCTTATAAAAAGAAGAAAAGAATTTTGACGCTGATTCAAGGGCTTTAATTAATTATCATGGGAAAAAAATGTTAGTGATCCAATATATCGACTCCATGACCGTGAGTCGGGTTCTAAACCCTGCCCAATTTGGCCTAATGAACATTGCCATGTGGGCTACCTCTGATGAGGTGGAGGAGCAAAGACAGCTTAAAAAAGGTATATTGATGTCAAGGAAGGAATCGAAGAAAAACAAGTTGAAGCTTTCTCTTTAAGGAGGGAAGAGATGGAGGAAGATGACAAGGACGATCAAGGAGGTGGGTGATCCCGAATATTTATCCTTACATTTTACACTTTATATTTCTTTTCAACAATAATAACTATTTCTTTACAACCGTACCAAAAACTTGATTCCAAAGCAAATAAGAAATCATTTTTAATTATTTTATAATATGGGATTCTACGCAAGTATACATATCGTTTATCAAGTAATATAAGATTTTCTAATTAAGCCCCAAGATATCGAACCCACAGGAAAATGTCAAAAAATTTAAAGAAAGTAGAAAAAAACTTTTTACTTTTCTAAATGATTTTGTAAGTTTTGTTTTAAAGATAAAAAGTTTAAATTCTTTTTGATAATTTTTAAGAAAATGTAAAGCAAGTAACTAACATTATCAGGACTATAAAAACGATATGAAAGCAAATAAGAATAAAATATATTTTTCCTCCTCAATGAATGAGTAATAATTATGAAATTTTGTTGTGGAAGTATCTAAATGTGTTGTGCCAAATAGGAGCAGTTATATTCTTTACCCTTACTTGGTTCTATAAAGAACATAGGTTAATCTGAAGTTTTGAAATCTTGTAGATGGGTTAGGCAGGGAAGCTAGCTCTCAATCTAGAGTTTCCTTTTCTCCCTCCACCTGGGAGCTAATATCTCATAACAAAACTTAAAACATCAAACCAAATAGGGGGCTTTAGCATGTCACTCTAAAGTCTTCTAATTCTACACCCAATCAAAAGCATATCTCCCTATTTATTTGCACTTAACTATATGGACTACATTCCCACCCATACTATTTCATGTGATTCTCTCCAATTGTTGATTGAGATAATACCACATTGGTTCTTACATGTTCTCACAACAAATTTTAACATCTTAATTGGCCTAATCAAGAAGTAAATGAAGTGCAAGGTAGTGAATCAACATGACTTCTTCCAACATTAAACACCTATACTTCAAACAACTTCCATCCATAATTTAATTACTTCAGCATTAAAAAGGAAAAAGATAAAAAAAAAAGTCAGAACTCATGGAGAAAACACAAACACAAGTTGATTTGAAAGCAGAGACATAGTGAAAACATAACAAGTCTTACTTTAAAACTAAATGTAAAAACAAACATAAAAACTTATCTGAAAATCTTCTCCACAAGACTCTTGAAGTTCCTCTAAAACTTTGCTTTCAACTAAATGACTCCTCATAGTGGGTCGCCCAACTCTGTAGACTTCAACTCTAACTTTAAACTCCAATACAAACTATATAAATGGATGAAGGAGAATTGGTGAGAAGAAGGCTTCAACACCAACTCTTTCCCCTCTAAAACTCTCTATAAAACTCTAATGACTCACTAAAAACTCTTTACACACCAAAAACACTATCAACAGCCTCTCTCAGATTAAAAGTCTTCATTTTAACATTTCTTAAAAAGGTGCTTTGGTGTCTCTTCAAATCATGTTTAGTTCAATGTATTTACCAAATGATGCAACTCTTCATTCGAATTTGTCGCCTAAAAGAAGTTAAGGAAGTTTAAACCGAAACTGCTTCAAACACCCCTTGGAAATGATGTAAAATTTGATTTAATTTGCCACTTTAAACTATCCTGCTTATGCACCAGCACTTGAAAATTAGCCGCTAGATGCTAATTTTGCACACTTCTCATTTTTTCTCCAAATTTGATCCTGTTTTGCTTCTTTCATCATAATCATTCATTTTAATCATACTTGCAAGAACAACACAAAAACTCCTTCCATTAAAGTGCAATATCATCAAAAATAGGTATAAAAATATGCATAAAAATATTATATATTTTAGGTGTATCAAAATCCCCTAAATTTAAAAGGTTACTTGTCCTCAAGTGACATTTAATCACATAAAAGTTAAACATGCAAATTATGTAAATGAGTTTCTTGAGGAAGGTTTCAAAATTTTGTTATAGAAATGAAATAGTCCAATTTAGAAAAAATTTTAGTAAATGAGACCAACTTAAAGTTTAGAAAGTTCGTAAGTAAAGGATAATGAAAAATATGAATTCCTATCTAATTCAGAAATAGTTGTAGATTTTCAAAATATAGGTTTTAACATTTTATTTTTCTCAGTTAAAAATTTTTTTTGAATATAATTTTACTTAATATATTTTAATCTTAAGATTTAGATTTCTCAAAACTTGTATTTTAAACTTTAGGTATGGAACCAATTTTTGATTAGACCCTTAAATCCTCAAGCTTCTCCTTCCTTATTTTTCACATACTATACTTTTTCTCTTTTTCTTTTTCATTTTCTCTTCTTTTATCTTTAATTTTATAAGGCGTGGATTACTTTATCTGGATTAGCCTTAAATGATTTTGAATTCCACCATTCCATTTAATCAAAGGTTTGATATATATCCTTCACTTAAAATCATAAAAACAGCGTTGAAAATTATTTTTCAACAAAAATTTAAGTTTTGAAAAATAAAAATCAAATCTTCAATTTTTTCAAAAATACAATATTTCCTACTAAAGATATTTTAACTATTTTTATCATTTCTTTACTAAGAAAATTTTAAGTTTAAAATTTTCATCATTACTATAGATTTTAACTAAATTTTCTTACTCATTTCTATCTTCAAAATTTTACTCCTCTAATATAACTTCATATACATAATTATTTTCAATCAAAAATCAAATTTTATTTATAGTATTCTTGAGAACAAATAAAGTTTTAGTTTTTGAAAATTTGTTTTTAAATTCCTCCCAAACTTTAAAATTTTAGTTAGGATAAAACATTTAAGTATAAGAAATGATACATGGGTAAGAATTAAAAACTAAAATAACATGCTTTCAGGAATTTTCATAACCTAAATATGCAAGAATAACAGTTTAAAATAGGAGTAAAAGAAAGCAAATTCAGTTTTTTAGTTTTTCATAAAATGAAAATTTTAAAGGACTTCTACAGTAGTGGAGGTTTTAAAAGCAAACACAAACAAACTCAACATAACAAAAATCATGACAACACTATAAAATATATGATAGAAAATTTTGAAAAGTTTAAAATGCAATTTAAATAGTGGTTTCTAATACTATTCTAAATTTTACTCACAGTTTTTGGAATTAAATTATAAACTACTAGAAACACAATACACTTTAAAACATTTACTACCACAAACACATGACAACATTACATCATAAATATTATAACTATCACAAAACATAAATCCAACACAAATATATCTAAATGTGCACCACAGAAATAGCCCACGCATATCATTGTTCACAACATAATGCAACAAACAATAAAAAGTCCAAACATTACAAAACACAAACACAAACATCATAGACTCAACAAATAAAAATCCTACTCATCATCTCCATCATCATCATCTTTTTCATTCCAATCTCTGAAAGGCAGATAAGGGATAAAATATGGATGAGGAGGCATCTCAACACTGTGATCTCCTCTAATCAATCTGTCCATATATTGCTGATTAGTCTCCTCAAACTTTTCATGCTTCTGAATATATCTCTCAATGTCTTCCACCTTTCCATCTATATATTTAACATGTTCTCTAGTCAAACTAACTTTCTTTAAAATCTTCTTTAAAAACCCAATCTGTGAACCAAAAAACTAACCTCTAGATGATGATGCTTGCGAAGTAGAAGCACAAGAAGTAGAAGCAGATGCACTGGGTACTCTAACTGATCCTCCTTTCCAGCCAAATTCTGAATACACAGTGCAAGTGTTCACATTTACACTGGTAATAGGTATAAGTGGCTGAAGAATCTCTTCCTAAGTTTCAAACTTTACACCAGACTGCTCACAAATTGAATGGATCAGAGAAGAAAATCCCAAACCTGCAGTAGTGACAGCTTTGGCACAGTTGATAATATAAAAAAATAATCACTCCAATGTCTATCGGCTTTCCCTGATTAATACAATAGTTTAGAACAAATCTCTCCATTGTAAATTCTCTAAAATGACTTGAAGGTAATAACTTAGATGAGATAAAATAATGCCAAGCCTTGGAGGTGGCATTTAACTTTGAGGTTTGGAAGTTCACTCTTCCGTCATTTGTAATTTTCCAGAGACCTCTTCCATTAGTAAGAAAAGACATAATCTCATCTAATTCCCCTTCCATAAGATGATAATTTTCATAATAATAAAATATTTTAGGAGGTAATAGGTAAAAGGTATTGATTACCGCAAGAGACAAATCAACTTGCTGTCGTCGAACCATCACTAAATTTTCCTCTGCTGCTGGCAAGTTAGCATAGAACTATCTTATCACAGAAACAACAGCAAAAATAGAGAAGCAACAATAGTTTCTCCAATTTCCCCGATCAAATATCCCCTCCTGGTATACTAAAAAAATCTTTCAAGAATCAACTTACGTGATGAAAGCGCATCAACGTAACAATCCTCAGCTCTTGAACAGACAAACTTGTCTGAATTTAATCTAGCTTTCCCCTTCGAGCACTTCAATTTTTGGAGCCATTTTTAAAATTTGCACAAATATTCACCATAAATTCCAAAATCAAACTAAACTTGCTAAACTTAACTTCTAAAGGCAAAATCTACTATCTCCAAGCAATTTCTCAAGGTTTTTCTCAAATTTTCACATTGAATAGTGATTTTCGGATTTCTCAAGAATGTAATCAAAGTACATGGTGAAAATAAAAAAAATTTGCTTAAGAGAAGTGCTCATACCTTAAGGAGTTAAATTCTAATAAATTTCATCGAAAAAGACTCTAAAATAATCAAAATAAGTGATGCCCTAGAGTGCTTATTTGTGAATTTGCGAGATTGAAGGTGATTGTGGAGAGAAAAATGTCAATTCTCAGGTTTTTAATGCCTGTAAACCGGTTTTCGCGAACCGGCGCCTATGTGCAATATTACGATGCTTAGCCGTGAGTTCTTGAGCTTAAACGCCAAAGTTTTGGTGCTTAGGCGCGAGTGTGCAAATTTAGACTATTAAGTTTTATCACACTAATACGCCTAGTTAATCACCCTTAAACAATTTAAATAATTATTTCTACCCCATACACACTTTTAATACTAAAAAAATAACACTTTAATATCAATCGATTCAAAATAAACTTCACACAAACACAACTTTCATTAAAAACAAAACACTTAATAAAAACTAAAAATTTCAATCCAAAATCCTTAGATGAAATTTTCTAAAACACATGTTCATAACACATATATAATTAAACACAAATCTACATCATTAAGATGTAAAAAATACAAATTAAGATGAAATAAACTCATGACTCAAATATTAGAATACTCACAGACACTAAACATTAAACATAGACAACTAAATCAAAGGGCCACACTTAAATTTAATTCCATTCTCTAGTAGGTGGAATATATCCAGAACAACTATTGTTTCATTTGAACCATCTGGAATGTAAATCGATAAAACTGGTGATGGTTGAAAACTCTCACCGAATCTTCTTTTATCCATTTGTTCTTCAGAAACATCTCTTTATCCGCTTCTTCCACATGTTTTGTATGTTTGAATTGCATTTTGAGTTGCCATCCAATGTGTGCTAAATGCGCATTAGTTTTATTTACCTTTACTTGGATTGAAGCCACATCAACCTCGATCTTTGTAATCCTTTCTGTGATTCCTTGGATACTAGCAGCTAGAAATCTGTTGAATAACTCTTGCGCACTCTCACAAATGAACTTCTTTTTGTTGGCTTCCTCTTTCTACTTAACTTCGCTCTCCCAAGAAGACATTTTTTGCTCTCAAAATACTCTTCCTGAAGACTCAGAAGTGAAAATAAGAACTGGGGCAGGTATCTCTTAATTCTCAGTCTTTTTATAGACTTGTGAAGTCTCGAAAACTGACCCTAGACATGTTTAAAATTCTAAATAACTCTAAAAGCCACTTACCCACGATTTAGGATTATAGAACTACATTTTCACATTTTTTTATAACTCCAGCGCCTAAGCGCCAACTTGGGGCACCTAAGTGCCAACTTGCGACACATAGCCGCCAGTGCTCATTTTAGCACAGGTCTACTAAACATCCAAATCTTCATTCTGACTCTTCTAAGTCATCAAATAAGATCAAATAAACGCCACTATAACATAAAATATTCAAAATACTACCATAATTTTTAAATCAAACCAAACAAAAGCACACAATCAAACATAAAACAAAACACACCGATAACAATGGGTTGCCACCCACAAAGCACTTGATTTAACGTCTTCAGCCTGACATACCCAGAGCTTATTCTGAGTGACCCTACATCAGATTATCATCGAGTTTAGATTGATTGACTAAAAAATAGAGTTTTAGTCTATGACCATTGATTTTGAATATTTTTCCAGTCTTAGGATCTTTAATGTCCACAGCTCCATAAGGATAAACCTTCATCACAATAAATGGGTCCATCCACCTGGAGTTAAGTTTTAAAGCAAATATTTTAAATCTAACATTATATAACAAAACTTGTTGTCCTGGCTCAAGAATTTTAGTAAGAATCTTCTGATCATGCCACAACTTCATCTTTTCTTTATAAATCTCAGCATTTTCATAAGATTCATTCCTTATTTATTCAAGCTCATTTAATTGCAACGATCTCTATTCACCAGCATCTTTCAACTTATAATTG